>JARHVA010004544.1:135000-285000 GCA_037957365.1 Torreya grandis | reverse complement strand
ATTACATCTAAAATACTAGTGAGTGGAATGTATAGTGGTGTACATATTCTAAAACACAATTTAAACTAGGATGAATTCTTGATGAGAATGATTTATCAACTAGAGTTTGTTCACTGACTAGGTAAGGATTTTGGTTTGTTTTGTTGATAGTTGTATGAGAGATTCAAATTCCAAATCAAATTGTTTAAGATCTATGGTAAAACATGTAGTTTTGAGAAGAGTAAAAGACATAACTAGGATAAGAAAGGATTTAGTAGTTGCACATAATGCTAATTGAGGGTTGAGAATATGATTAGGTCTATCAACTATTTTAAATCATTCAAACTCTTCTAAAAACAGTACCAAGGTCTATTTTGTAAAACATGAATTTTATTAAGTTTTATAGATTTTGAGAATAGTTTTAACTAATATTCCAAAGTCAATAGACTTTTTTTAATAAATTTAAGCTCACTTTGGTTTTTTTGGGAATATGAAATGCCATGGAATGGGAGGAGTCAAATTCAGAGCATGATGGGTTAGATTGTTTCTACATTAAATGGTAAAATGACACTTATTTGAGGATTGTGTTACTAGAGATTGAATATTGTATAAATAATTATTGTTAATTTTTCTTCTCCTCTTAATATCAGTGAAACATTATGTTGTAAAATTTTATATTTGAAGGCTATTAGTGAAGACTTGGATTATTTTTCATGATATGTTTTAAGATGAATATAAGGAACGATTTTATGTTTTAAAATCTTCATTTTATTTCTAATTTGGTTTTCATGAGTGGATGATTTTTCCTAGATAAAAAAGCACATGATAAATAATGTCCCTTAATTGGAAGCTCGATTTGTGGAGACAGTAATTGTTATCAAAGTTATGTTTTTCATGTTGCGAGAGTATGATTAGAGAATATTATTTAGAGTCTATTGGCATGTTTTGAAATATAATTTGCATCATGTTCCAATAAATTCACACAAAGGAAATGTGTTGTAGAGAGGGGCAAGACCTAGAGGATCTTAAGTTTCATATTTGGTTGAGTTGATGACAGTGATGTAGAAATGGTTACATGCAATGGAATTATCTCAAATGAGAGTCGCTCATGGTGGAGAAATCATTGAGGATGAGGAATAAGGAGATAAATAGTTTGGGCTTGAAGATATGGAATATGAAGTTGACGTTAAATTTTTTAGATCCATAATGAGGCTTGGTATTAATTTTAACTAGATACACCCTAGTATAATGTTATGGTTATAAGAGAGGAGGGGAGATAAATAAAGAATCCATGACTAAAATTAGATTATTTAATTTTCATAGATAAAATAGATCATAAAAATAACAACCCAAAAAATTTAGAGCAAGAGAAATGGAACAACTATAACTATTTATGAAACTAGATCTGCACATGAAACTAGCTTTAGCTATATGTATATATTCATCAACAATAAACAATATCTAAAACTACACATAAAATTATATATTAAAAATATATTCTTATGTTATGTTATTTTATGCACATTTCTATATGTTTCTAGCTTTTTCTTAACTCCTCTTTCTAGGCAGCAGTAAGCTAGAGATAAAATTTAAAAATAAATAAGATGTAATGTGGAACTAATGTGTAGCTATAGCTCAAACAAGATACAACTAACATCAAAAAAAAAGACAATTAAAACAAATCCTCTTTGATGGTGATACAAATCTAAAAAGGACAAATAAAATATATCGACAATAAATGTCCTTATATGAGTAACCATAATATTCCAAAACTCCTCCTTAATTTAAACTATTGGGGATCATCAAAAAAATTCATCAAACTACTCCATAGTTGTTATATATTTTAGAGCTATCTTTGAAGATATTTATCTTTTTATCTATCTTCAGAGTAGTCTTCAAATCAGTTGTATTCAAAGCTATCTTCATAGCATCTATCTTTGGGGTAGTCTTTGGAGTAGCTATCTTTGAAGCATCTATTTTTGGAACAACTATCTTAGGCGCATATATCTTTGGAGAAATATTTGGAGTAGCTATATTTGGATCTATCTTCAGAGAACTTTTATTTGGATTAGTCTTTGAAGTAGCTATATTCAAATCACATACCTTAAGAAAATCTATCTTCAAAGTATCTACCTTTAGATTAGTCTTTGGAGAAGCTATCTTTAGACCATCTATCTTTAAAGCATAACTTTTGAAGCTATCTTTGGATCTATCTACATTTGCATGATCAAAAATTCCTAAAGAACATTATAAATACTAAAATGTCTCCTTTACTAATGGATTTATAAATATGATAGCAAACTAATCTTTAGAATTGAAAAATCCAAGGATAATTTATTTCTTATTAGCCATCTCTGTATTAAAATGGTACCTATTATCAATATATTGAGTTATCTTATAAAAAACAAGATTTTTGGATAATATAATGGATGGAATATTGTCACAAAATATTGTAGTGGTTTCTTTTTGATCATGCATTATGTCTTTCAACATCCTTCACATCCAAATGGCTTGGTAAGATATACTCGTGGCCACCACATAATCATATTCAGTGGAGGAAAGAGTCACAATGGTATATTTCTTTGAATCTCATGACACAACACTTGTACCAAAGTGAAAAAGCATACCCAAAAGTATTTTTTCGATCATCTATGTTACCCACACAATTATTGTCCATGTATCTAGCAAGACTGAAATCAACCGACATGGAATACAATATGTTAAAGTCCTTTATACCACTCACATACTTCAATATTCTTTTATCGAAATGCCAACGAGAGTCTTTTAGAGACTCCATAAAGCTTAGAATTAGGCTTAAACCATACATAATATAAGGCCTTCTGGTTGTCATGTACATAAGGCTTATAACTAGCCTCTTAATTATTAAAGGATCCACACATCGTCCATCATCTTCCTTTCTTAGCTTCAATCCGATCATGACCAATGTTAGGGCTACCTTGCACATTACCATATTGAATCTCTTCAGGTTTCATTTTGATATTTTGATTGAGAAATAACTATACCAACATTAGATTGATGGATTTTGATGCCTAAAAAATATCTCATAATCCCCAAATTCGTCATTTATAATTCACTTTTTGTTATTATTTTAAAATCAACTATGCTAAGTGTTGTCCCCAAAAAAAGCAACTCATTTTTGGGACAACCTACATACCAAAATTTAACTCTTCCCTTCTCAAAATTTGTTCTGAGCTTTCAAATTCCTCATTTTTAAGCTTTTTTAGTAAAGGGATTCACAGGTTTAATAGGTTAAAAAAGCTTCTACAGGCGAGTTCAGTGAAAAGAACAAGCTTCTAACACTTAGTCATTTCCAAGATTGGTTTAGCACCTTGGTTCAATCAAACGATTTCAATCAACAAATGATAAAGGACAAAGGCTTGAACCATTGAACTTTGAACCACTTTGGTTCAAAGGTTCAATGGGTTCAATGACCATGTTGGTTCAACGTGCTTGGTGCAAAAGATCAAAAGGACTTAGCCAGATAATGAAGGATGAGCCTATTGAACCATTGAACTGTTGAACCAAATTTGGTTCAATCGGCAAGTTCAAGGGGCTGCCCCAAAGCAGAAAAGGGAAGTGCCCTTGTAGAGGGCAGGCAACATTGGTTCGAAGGTCAACTAAAAGACAAAATTCCTTCAGATTTGTTCAAAGGTCTAAAAGGAACAATTGTTTTGTAATTTTTGTCCGATGGAAATGGCTAAGTCCAAGAGGCCAAAATAATACTTTTGGGAAGATTATCTTGTAAAAATGTTAAGGTAAAATTCTTTCAAACTTTTTGTCTGAAGGAATTCACCTAGAGAAAAAGTTTGAAGAAATAGGAAAGAATGAACATCCAAGTAACAAGAAACTTTCCTTCAAACATTTTGTCTAAAGGAATTCTTTCAGACTTTTTTCCCGATGGAAAAAGCTCATCGAAGAAGTAAGAACCCGCTGGGGAAGTTGAAGCCCGAAGGACAAGTACCCTTGTGAGGGACACCTGAGGTCAGAGAAAGGATAGTTTTAAAAGCCCGAAGGGACACCTTCCCTTTGGGTCATTCCAAATGCTAAACAAAGACACAGAAAGGAAATTTCATGGACTTAGACAAAAAGTACCTTCACCGGATGAACTGAATGAACCAAATGAACCATTGAACCATTGAACCAAAAGGTTCAAGGTTCAAAGGTTCAACCAGAGCTTAGATAGATAAAGGAAGCAGTGTTTGAGCGAAACATAGAATAAACCAATGAATTGATTGAAATTTGAACTGAAAGAGTTCAAAGCTTAATGGTTTAACATGGTTCAAAAGTTTAAAGGTGGCCTCAGTCAAAGAAAAAGTGGCACACAAGTGGTTCAACCAAGGGGTGAAGAAGCAATTGAACCAAGAAGCAAAAAAACAAAAGAGACAGAATGAACCAATGAACCGATGAACTTTCAGTGGTTCAACGGGTTCAAGGTTTAACCTAAATCTGACGATCGACTAAAAAGAGATCCTGAAGACTCAAAGAGAGAAGATCGATGCAAAGGACCAAAAATGTCTTTGAAAGAGTTATTTCCAGTAGGTGGAACAGTGGATCGAGTAGACTTCTGAGCACACCAAACCAAGAACGTGGCCCATTTTGTTTCTTGAAGTAAAGACAAATATACAAAGGACCAGACGGTCCATATTAAGGAGGAGACATATCAGATGAAGGGACATGCCATAGCTATGGCAGTGCACTATTCTCAGCATCATCTCTCTAAACAAAATTGGAGATGCATTGAAGATGTTGACTATAACATGGGCTGTCCCATGGAAAAAGGTGTCAATCCTTGGGTAGTTGCTATAAATTTGTATTTTATCTCATTTGTAAGGGGACTTTTCATTTTTACAAAAGTGAAACTCTGTCCATTTTGAAAGAAGAAGACTAAGACTTTGAGCTCAAATTGTAATTTCATTTTTATCTAAATGGGAAAGAAGGTTGCTTATAGACTTTGTGTTATTTTGGCTTATGTCATTTTAGAAAATCATTCTTACATCTATCTTCTGAAGGTGTTCTTATTCGTTTAGCTTGGTATGTAAAATTAGTGAAAGTAATAGGGAAGTGTCCTGAAACCAACTATGGGATGACATTGTGCTTTCACAATTGTTTTTAGTTTGTGTTTTTCTTTTCTTTTTTGTGTTGAGGATTTTGGGGTGACTTTTTTCCCCCATTATCCTTTGTGATATACTCTTTGGGTAGTTCAGGTGGAAACTTTGCATTCTACTTCATCCTGCTATTACTATGCCCCCTTTTGATTACTGGTTACTTTACTATCTGAAAGAAATTCTTGTTGTTTCCTGCAAGCACACTTCTAAAAGAAGAGAGGTACCTTCAGTGTTTCCACCAACATTTTCTCCTTTGTTTGTATACATCATCTCTGAAAGAAGAGATATGGATGGTTTATTTTTCCCCCATGTATTATTTTTTGCTTATTTATATTGTATATAGCTCCTACGTATCTATAGGGAGCCTCCCATTGATGAGAGGAGAGATTTGTCTCTGGTTGATGTAGTAAAGATACGCACTTTGGATGACCCATCTCCTTATGCTGTGGTGATAAGAACTATTTTGGTCACCAGTTAGCTGGCTGACAAAATATTCACCCAATAGTTTTTGGCGACTCTGTTAGGGATGAACATGTAGTCTGAAGCCTCAAGTTTCAAATTGTAGAAGTTCCTTCCCTTATCCATTATATTACAGACTCTGGCGACTCCATTCCATATGTTACCCATTATCATTATAGCCTTACCATCTTCCTCCATCTCTATTATATTATCTGGTCTGCAAAACTAGAGCCACTGGGAAGAGCATGCAGTTTAAAGTCTCAAGCTTCAGGCTAAAGCAGATCCTGCTCTTTTCCATTTTTTTTGTTCTACAATCTGGCAACTCCACGTTATACCAGAGGCCAAAAATCCCAAGGTGTTGTTGGCACTGCTTTGAATTGGTGTAGCAGAGTAACTTTGAGTTGTTTCCTCCACAACCTCACCTTAGGTGAACTAGGAGTCTTCCTCCTAGCCCTACCAGGCCACCAACACAAGGTATAGCTTCTTTTTCTGATGTTGGAAAAGCTTTACCTATCCATGCTTCACTTGGATTATTGATCCCACTTTTTCATAATCAAATCATGGCTCAAGGCCCCTGGGGTAATTCTTTTAGTCCCTTGAACTTGACTCCACCTCTGCATGAGCTTCCATGTAGTTCAAGGAAGAATTTCCCCAAATTCTTTAATGATGGGAAGGTTCATCTTGATGAACACATTATAGCTTTCAGTATAGCCTATGGTGTAATAGGGGTGGAATTTAAAGACATAACAGTTAGGCTATTCGTGGAGACACTACAAGGCACTATTATAGAATGGTTCTACCACCTTCAGGCTAGATCAGTGACTGATTGGGACACTCTGAAAGACAAATTTGAAGCCAAATTCAAGCCTGCAAAAGATGCAAATGCCCTACTGGCCCATCCCACTCAGATGAAGAAAGAACCTCATGAGCCTATGACAGATTTTGTTGCCAAGTTCGACAAGCTGAGGCACAGGATTCCCATTGTCACCCAGCCGACACCTTAGAACCTCAAATGCTTCTTCATCAACTCACAGCTACCTGAAGTGAGTTTCTTGTTCAGATAGGCTAGACACATAGACCTTGTTGCTACTCAAGACTTGACTATTAAGGTAGAAAATGACCTCGTCTTGGTTGGAAAGATAAGAAGAGATCCAAACAGAGGTAAATCTTCTCCTTCTTCTAAATACTCCCCTTCAACCACCACTGATCCAATGGTGCAGAAGCTAGAAAATGAATTATTGGTCCTCAAAAGACAAATGGCCCAAGTTATGTCTGCTTCTCCTAATCGAGACATTTCAAAATTAGGCGTACCAAGGCAATGCTGCTAGGAATCAAGGGCAGTCAAATCATTTTCCTCCCCCATAGAGGAACCTTGCCCTTAAAGCACCTCTAACCAACTTGCTTGTTGGATATTTGGAAACTGAACATGATTTCTATTTCCAACCTAAGTTTGATCAAGAAAATGATGGTGGTCTCTTCATGGAAGATCAAGAAGAATCAGCTGGCAACTCCCACATCGGTTTCTTGAACTACCAAGATGATCCCAAAAGTGAAGGCAATGTAGTTGGGGGATCATACACTATATTCACCTAGTCCAGGAACCAATTAGCTCCACTGACTGATAAGGAGAAAGTAGAGGAGTGACCTCAACCAGTAGTTTCA
Organism: Torreya grandis; assembly: GCA_037957365.1. Classification (NCBI taxonomy): domain Eukaryota; kingdom Viridiplantae; phylum Streptophyta; class Pinopsida; order Cupressales; family Taxaceae; genus Torreya; species Torreya grandis. The sequence goes on along the minus strand of JARHVA010004544.1, from coordinate 277,774 downwards.
ATTGCTAAGCGGGGATCCACTCTTCTTTTCCATCCAAAGCACTCGGTGATTGCAAGAAAGGTAAGTACCTCAAATGCCCCTACACCTTCTAATTTAAAATTTTAGTCCAGTCTTCCCCCTTCCAAAAATCAAAAAGATGAATTTCCATCCTCTACTCCTGGCGCATTCCAGGCATTTGACATAATTGACCATATAAAGAAAACAAAAATTCAAATGTCTGAATTTGAATTTCTGTAGTCTCATCATGAGCATTTGGACAAGTTGGTTCAATGTGTCAAGAACCAAACCATACCTGCAAGACAAGAGGTTAAGAAAGTGACTCATGATCCCCCTAAGGAGCATGCCTATCCCAAACAATATTTTCATAACCCCTCCTACTGCCCTTGGGAAAATAGAGCCTTTCTATGTTTACCTGTTGATAAATGGTCACCAACTCAACAATTGCATCATTAATTTTGGGGCTTCAGACAATGTCATGCCTACTAAAGTGGCAGAATCTCTAGGTCTCACGCTGACCAAGACATTTGGGAGATGTTTCTCCATGGAGAACAAACAAGTGCCACTACTAGGGCAAATTAAAGATGCCCAATTTGAATTTGTTGCCTTTCTAGACAAGCGATTCAAGATGACTGTCATAGTGGCCGATGTCCCAACATCATATGACATCCTTCTTGGGTAGAACTTTTGCAAGGATGTTGGAGGGGAATTAATCATGGACTTGTCTTAGGTAAGAATCCTTGTGAAAGGCATAATGCAGAGGTTGCTCCTTGAGAAGGAGGTAAAATATGTCGTTACTCAGACATCAAGGCCTGAAGCTCAAATTATGTTTACGTCTTTAGGCAGGGGTAATTATTTTCTATCTACTGAAGACTTTCATGTTTCAACAGATGAAAATCCTATAGGTGATGATCTAGTAATTGGTTCAGATGGAACAACACCAAGTATGCCTAATAGTGCCAATCATTGGCAGGTGTTGAATGGGAACAATCAAATCATGTGTTAGACTGAACCATAAGAGCAACCAATTATGGTAATGGACCATGCTTTTGTGCATCAAAATAAAGAAAAGGAACTCTTTGACAAGAGAGCAAATATTCATGATTTTTAGAGTAAAAGTCAAGTCTTGCTATGGGGCAAGAGGAGAAAACCAAAGAAGGGACACAAAAAATTGGTTTCCTGGTGGAGAGTTCCATTCACCCATCACCGATTCTGGGGAGAAAATGGCTTTTTGCTAGTTTATCAGGACAGAGTGCCATTTTCACTACCTCTCAAGAGGCGTCATCTGAAGTACTTCCATTCTTGAATTATTGAATGAGTTCCCCTATACATATGTATATTTGTATAGTCTTTTGTTCTATTTTTTTTGTTTCATTGTCATTTTTGGAGACTTTCTTCTTGGGTATTATGACTCAATATCCCAATGGCACACTTCAAGGCACTGGAGATTCTGGTTTGTACTCCCCTTAGTTGTGTTTCAAGTTTCCAACTAAAGGTAGTTCCCCAACTAAAGCAAGCTATTGTCCCCAAAAAATGCCACTCATTTTTGGCACAACCTATAGACCAAAATTTCTCTCTTCCCTTCTCAAAATTTGTTTTGAGCTTTCAAATTCCTCATTTTTAAGCTTTTTCCATAAAGGGATTCACAGGTTCAATAGGTTAAAAAAGCTTGTGCAGGTGAGTTTAGTCAAAAGAACAAGCTTCTAACACTTAGTCATTTCCAAGATTGGTTCAGCGCCTCGGTTCAATCAAAAGAGCTCAATCAACAAATGATAAAGGACAAAGGCTTGAACCATTGAACTTTGAACCACTTTGGTTCAAAGGTTCAATGGGTTTAATGACTAAGTTGGTTCAACATGCTTGGTGCAAAAGATCAAAAGGACTTAGCCAAATAAATAAGGATGAGCCTATTGAACCATTGAGCCATTGAACCAAAGTTGGTTCAATCAGCAAGTTCAAGGGGCTACCCCAAAGTGAAAAAAGTAAGTGCCCTTACGGAGGGTAGGCAGCATTGGTTCGAAGGTCAAAGGAAGGACACAATTCCTTCATATTTTTTTAAATGCCCAAAAGGAACAATTCTTTCAGACTTTTTATCCAATGGAAATGGCTAAGTCCAAGAGGCCGAAAGAATACTTTTAGGAAGATTTTCTCAGAAAAATGTTAAGGTAAAATTCCTTCAGACTTATTGTCTGAAGGAATTCACTTGGAAAAAGAGTTTGAGGAAATAGGAAAGAATGAATGGCCAAGTAACAAGAAACTTTCCTTCAAACATTTTGTCTGAAGGAATTCTTTCAAGGTTTTTATTTGATGAAAAAAGCTAGCTGAAGAAGTAAAAACCTGTCGGGGAAGTTGAAACCTGAAGGACAAGTACCCTTGTGGGGGACACCTGATGTCAGACAAAGGACCATTTTAAAAGCCCAAAGGGACATCTTCCCTTCGAGTCATTTTAATGGCTAAACAAAGATGCAAAAAGGAACTTTCATGGGCTTAGACAAAAAGGGGCTTCACCAAATGGACCACTGAACCAAAAGGTTCAATGGGTTCAAGGTTCAAAGGTTCAACCAGAGCTTAGAAAGATAAAGGAAGAAGTGTTTGAGTGAAATGCAGAATAAACCAATGAACCGATTGAACTTTGAATTGAAAGAGTTCAATGTTTAATGGTTCAACATGGTTCAAAAGTTTAAAGGTGGCCTCAGTCAAAGAAAAAGTGGCACACAAGTGGTTCAACAGATGGTTCAACCAACGGGTGAAGAAGTGATTAAACCAAGAAGTGATAGAATAAAAGAGTTAGAATGAACCAATGAACTGATGAACTTTCAATTGTTCAACGAGTTTAAGGTTCAACCTGAATCAAGCGATCAACTGAAAAGAGAGCTCGAAGACTCAAACAGAGAAGATCGATGCAAATGACCAGAAATGTCTTCAAAAGAGTTATTTCCAATAGGTAGAACAGTGGATTGAGTAGACTTTTGAGCACACCAAACCAAGGATGTGACCCATTTTCTTCCATGAAGTAAAGACAACTATGCAAAGGACTAAATGGTCCATATTAAGGAGGAGACATATTATATGAAGAGACATGCCATAGTTATGGCAGCACACTATTCTCAGCATGGTCTTTCTAGACAAAACTAGAGACACATTGAAGACATTGACTATAACATGGGCCATCTCATGGAAAAAGGTGCCAATCCTTGGGTAGTTGATTTAAGTTTGTATTTTCTCTCACTTGTAATGGGAGTTTTCTTTTTTACAAAAGCTAAACTCTACCCATTTTGAAAGAAGAAGACTGAGACTTTGAGCTCAGATTATAATTTCATTTTTATTTGAATGAGAAAGCAGGTTGCTTACAGACTTTGTGCTATTTTGGTTTGTGTCATTTTAGAAGATCATTCTTACGTCTATCTTCTGAAGGTGTTCTTATTCATTTAACTTGGTAGGTAGAATTAGTGAAAGTAATAGGGAAGTGTCCTAAAACCAAATGTGGGAAGACTTTGTGCTTTCAAAATTGTTTTTAGTTTGTGTTTTTCTTTTCCTTTTTGTGTTGAGGATTCTAGGGTGACTTTGTGCCCCCATTATCCATTGTAATATACTCTTTGGGTAGTTGACGTGGAAAATTTGCATTCTGCTTCATCCTACTATTACTACACCCCCTTTTGATTACTGGTGACTTTACTATCTAAAAGAAACTATTGATTTTCCCTGCAAGAACACTTCCAAAAGAAGAAAAGTGCCTTCAGTGTTTACACCAAGATTTTCTCCTTTGTCTATGTACATCATCTCTAAAAGAAGAGAGATGGATGGTTTATTCTACCCCCATGTGTTATTTTGTACTTATTTATATTGTATATAGCTCCTACATATCTATAGGGAACCTCCCCTTGATGAGAGGAGAGATTTGTCTCTGGTTGATGTAGTAAAGCTGCACACTTTGGATGACACATCTCCTTATGCTATGGTGATGGGAACTATTTTTGTCACTAGTTAGCTCGCCGACAAAATATTCACCCAATACTAAGATCATCGATAAATATTAGGTCATCTACATGACAACAAACAATTAGAGTGTTACATTGTTTATTGAATTTTATATACAAGTTTGGCTCACAACCAATTCTTTGGAAATCATTTTGAATGGGATAGGAGTCTATACAACTATACTAAGATCTAGCAACTTGCTTTAATCTATAAGTGCCTTCTTCAACCTATATAATTTTTTCTCATGACCCAGTATCTCATGGGCTTATGGTTGTTTAACACACACATCCTCCTTTAGATATCCATTTACAAGTGCTAACTTGTCATCCATTTGGTACACATGCCACTTCTTGTGGGTAATAATAGCCTATATAGTCGTAACCATGTCCAACCATGCAATAGGAGTAAATCTTTCATTGAAATATATTTTGGGATATTGTGTGAAGCCCCTCACAACTAGCCTTGCTTTATGATTTTCCACTTTTCCATTAGCATCTTTTTTAGTCTTATAAATCCACATTACAATTATTGCATCCTTTCCTTTAGACAACTCAATGAACTCCCATGTTTGGTTCTTCTCAATGGACTCAATCTCCTCATCCATGGCTTGTGCCCATGTATCATCACTCACAGTCTATTCAAATGTTAATGGATCATTTACATGATAAAATATATCAAAGATTAGAAAGGAATTTGTTTTATCAACATTATACAACTCACTCAAACTCTTTGTTTTTTATGTTAACATGTTTGATAGAATTGGATCTGAAGATGTAAAACTTCTTGGAGTGCTAGTTAGAGTTGATTCAAGGATGTCAACTAATGTATATGCTTATATGGATACCTATGGAGTTTTATGTACTCTTTGTGTGGTCAAAAACATTGAAGATCTTCTTGCTATGAATGGAGGTGTAGCTTGAGCTACAACTTGTGGTGCTATCTCGAGAGTGGAAAGGGTTATTGTTAGATTTTTAATTAATGATAAAAATGCTTCATCTACCATATCATCATGAGGATTAACATTTATAATGTTTACCGTATTCTCTACACTTCCATCCCATGTTTCATCATCCACAAACTTCTTTAGCAATCTGAGTGCATGCAATAAACATAGTGCTTGTGGGAGTGCTACTTGACCAATTTTGACATTACCTATGATGGTCATATTTTTTTATGCTTACATCATGAGAACAATGCCCATCCTTATTACAATAATGACATTAAATGTATGGTTTTTGAAACCTTGGACCACTTGGGTGATTGAAATTCTAATTTTGACCTCTACCACCAATATTTGTAGGACTATTACTACATCCAATTATTGGTTTCTAGTTTTACACCTCTTTTGCTTATCCTTGAACACTTGATACAAATGGAAAATATGGATGATAATCATACTTATATATCATTATAGTTGAGAAAGGGTTTACTACATGGATGGACCAGATTAGATAATGTCTCAGAGGCACCAAACGAGGGTATGATTAGCTCCCTGCTACTTCTGAATCTACCTAAGCCAAGGTAACAAAACTTAAGGGGTATCTTTCTCACAAGGAGTGCTATTTTAGTTCAATCTCCATGGGAATGTTTGGCACCAGGAAACACAAATATGACCACAGCATAACCAAACTTAATCACTTTACCAGGTAAGGGTTATCAAATGGAGTGAGAAAATTATCTAAGTCACATACAAGCTACTGAAGATAGATAAGGATGTGCTTGTGACCTTCATTCTAAAGAATTTTCAAACATAGGGGGTCAAGTAAAATATTGCAATCCTAGGCTTCAAAGCACAAATATAGGCACATGTTATATAGGCAAGTTGTATGCATCTATAGGCAAATAACTCTTATAATATACAATAGTTGTATTATTTGTACGGTAGAATAGGGTAGGAAAATTAGATAGTTATAAAGGATGGTGTGTTAGTGGTTTTCAACTAGCAAGGATTCTTTTAACATTCATAACATCAATCATTTTCAAAAAATTATAAGACTGAAATACAAACCATGGAAACTACTAGGAGTGATTTGCATCCACTGGTATCAATATAAGCCAAACACCCAAATTATCCCTAAAACCCTAGAGCATACACTACAACTAAAATTTCAAATAACTTTTACTATTAAATATACAAACCCAAGGTACCCTTATGAGGTATTCAACAACATATTTTCCAAATCACTATGTACAAAGGGATTCATAACCTAGATCTATGCCTCAGATGACAACTAGTAATGAACATAAAACTAGATATCCAATAAACAAAACTTGTAAAACATATCCTTGCATTTCATCAATAGGAAAGAGTAATAACAACAAGTATTTTCCATTATATTTAAAAAAATATTACATACATCAGTGCTTCAAAATACTACTATGGGTACAAGCATGGTGATTTTATTCCTTATTAGACAACGGAGACATATAAACATGTTCTCAGAGCTTGTTAATGGCTTTATAGTTACAACCACCTTAGCAAGGGAGATAATACATACACACAAAAATGGATTCCAAAATTTTAAATAGCCTAGACTTATAAAATCAAATACCAACAATAACATTAGAAAAGAGGATAATCCTTATATTTATACATTTTTCTCACCTATTTGTAATATGATAATATGGGTTATAATTTTCAATATTGCAAAACTAAAAACAACCTTCAAATTTTTGCCAAGATGGCTTTAGCTAGAATATGCCCTTTTCCACACCTAGAATCTTCATCTATTTACAAGGAAAATCATTGTTGTAACTACCTCTACATGAAATAATGAATATTTTGATCATATATTTTGATTTATTGGTTGGAAATTCATTTCACATGAGATGGAAGGAAAATATTTGCCTTTGGTTCAAAACAATATCTTTGTCTTCTTATGTAATTGTTTGGACATGCCTTTGACCACTCATTTACAAATCTGTAATCTTCTTGATGTCTTCCCTTCCTCTTATGTATGATAGAGAAAAACCACTACCTTGAAATGATTTCATTGTAACATTATAGATCTATGGTCATTTGAATGATCTTCTTTGGAATGTCCTACCTTGGCCTTACAAACCTAAAATATTTCTTCCATGGAGGTGTTTGAACATGAAAATTAATGGAAAATGTAAAACTTGGGTTATTTTTACCTTTTTACTTTTTGGATCCAACTTTATTTCTATGCATTTATTTTTTCACATTTGCTTTTTTCATATTTTTGGATTTTAGGTTTGGCTCAAAAAAATTCAATACATAAATGCATTACTTTTCACTTTTTTGCCTTTTGGTGAAATTCTGGTCTATTTTGGAAATCTATACTTTTATTTATATTGGGGAAATGTGGTTCCCATTTGTAATTTTGCATTTTTTTTATATTAGGCAAATCTAGGTCCCATTTTAAATTATACAATTTTCTTTGTTTGGGGATGCCTAGAACTCAACAATAGTTTTGTAATTTGTAAATTAAAAATTTACAACTTATAGTTACAGTTCCCCTCAAAAGATCCCTTAGGAAAATGGGAACTCCAACTATTATTTGCAATTTTAAAATTATAATTCATTGTTCTAATTCCCCTTAGGGAGATGGGAATTCTAAATGCAATTTTAAATTTACAAAATTGTGAAAATATAACTGGCATTGAAAATTCCCTTTTACACTAGAACCTCATGTTGATCGATGTTGACTAGTGGGTTTGGGAGATGTAAGTGCAATTTACAATTTATATGTTTTCAAAATTACATTCCTCCACGAATTCTCCCTAAAGCACCAATGGAGTTAAATTTATCCATTTGCTTCGATGATGGGATTAGGAGAGTTGACCATAATTTACAACTTGTATTTTAAATACTTGCATTTTACATATTGTATCTCCCACTGAAATTCCCTAGGGTCTTTGGATCCTCATCTACAATTTTTATAACTCACCATTATTTTTGACTTTTCACCCAATTCCATTCTTACTACCTACATTACCAAAGTACCTCATAGAATATTTTTCTAGAAGCCAAGCCTTTCCTTTGTCCATTATTTCAAAAATCAATACTTGTTTATGCACCATGTATCTGAATCTAAAGACATAGATCTATATTACCATTGTCCTCTATTTGGATAGATGTAATGTAGAGTTATTAATCATTACACCTTACAATGTTGATTGTTTTGGCAGTGCTAATCGTAGTACACTCAATACATATATCTTCAGAAAACTCTCCTATTTCATCCTTAGATAATTATGGAATCTCTTCTTTAGTTAACACATTCTTCAATTTCAGAATTCATATACAATTATGAAAAAGCATATTTGCATGTTTTAGGATACCATAAAATAGAAGGAATTCAACCTCACTAGATGCATTGGGAGTATCTTGAACTGTATTGATAATGAAATCTAATTTCATATCGTTCAACACAGCATAGGCCTTCAAAGTAATAGATTGTTCAACATACTCAAGGAAACCAAAAGATTCATTTGTGTCAAATTACATTTTGAGGGCCTTCAGCTATTTAAATGTAGTGAAAATATCTTTAACCTTATCAAAATAAAGTAAGCATGAAATCACTCCAATAAATATCTTGTGAGGAGAGTCAATCACAAGACTAGATATCAAATCGACCACAAGCAAAAATTTCTCAGGACATCTACTGCTAGGTAACTATAATCTTGGGTTTATTTAATTTTCACATTATTTCCATTTAGGGTTATTATATCTAATAAAATAGTTGTGATAGCATCATCTAGCATGATAAATTATCTATAATCTTGATTTTTATCTCCATTTACAACACAACTAATATAGGGCTTAGTTCCTAGAAGGTAGTTGGTACTTTTTGATAGCATGGTAGAATTGAGGAAATCAATAATCTCTCTTTGTTGGCATACTCATAACACTTTCTTTGAAGCCCAAATAAATCTTTAATATCACTTAGTTTTAGATCTTGGCCTAGGCAACTTGTATCAAATAACATCATGCTGCCATAAATGTTATTGGCCATCCATGAAGAATTTTGTGTGAAAGGAATTATTCTAGAAGAAGATGCATATCTTCTTGACATTTGTACCCTTATTTCAACCCATAGGGGATTTTTGAACTTGTAAATATCACATGTACATTCATCTTGTATACTGGGCATTTTTACCTTCTCTCATATCTCCCATGCAATCAATAATGTTCCTTTAGTAGGATCCAAATCTTAGTCAGCAATTTTAAATTTAATAAAACTTTAAATTTGCATCTTTTTTTCACTTATCCACTGTGATTTTGAGCCTTTTGTGTTGTGGGATCTAGAGATGGAAGAACACTTGGGAATTTGATACTTTTTTTTATGTTACTTTTTTTTTGCTTTGATGTCTCCATTTTCAACTTTTATTTCTCTTCTATGGGATCTAGACCTGTAGGGATAAATTTAAAAAATCAACATGACAATATCTACCTATAATCCCCATGGGATTTCCACCTCTGAAGTATAATTTACATTTTATCCACAAAACCTTTGGAAAAACTTTGGAACATGTTTTACAATTGGTTAACTTTGAATTTAACATCTAAATTTGTGCCAACTACCATGCATTTTTCTTTGTCCCATGCATTATTTTTTATGGGTTGTGATTTTGATAAAACATTGATTAGCCTTTTACCTTCCTCATTGTAGGTTTCATTGGCATGGAGTTGAGAATTTTAATATGTGTTTCCACATGGGCAACAATACTCTATGTTGTCACCCAAATGCATTTAAAACTTTTACCTTATAATAGTTACCTCCATGTAAACATTTCACTATATTTTCCTATATTCATTCCTTATAAAGTGGCATAAATGAATGGTGTTGATTTGATCACCACCACTAGCTCTTTCTCAGGGATGCCCACTACCCATGGGTGTGAAAAGAACCTTAAAAAACAAGACTAAGTACCAATCCATTGGGCTATAGACTCAACACTTGAGAAACTTATCAACAAACACCCATGGAAGCTCAACAAAATAAGGTAGACTGACAAAAATAGATCATGAGGATCTAAAAATGAACACATTATAAAAATGATGAAAGGAACTACAAAAATAAGGCCCAAAGTATAGGGGAAACAAATAAATAAAAAAAATAGATATACACTATATAATACTATACATAGTCATGTTTTTTGTCTAGGAAATGTTTCAAAACTCTGCCATTAACTAGTGGCTTTGGTATTTTTCCATCACTTAATTTCTTTAACTTTTTTAGCAGCTTGGTGTCCAAGATGAACTAAACCAATCTATGTACTTGCCTAAAGGTATTTCCACTAGTCTATAATTGGATTACATTTCAAAATAAATCCTTTTTATATGTCTTCGAATCCAGATATGACCAAGCCAAGTAATCTTGGTACCTTTTTAGTAGTTATAAATACACTTTTTTCTTGGTTGTAATAAAGTGAGTACCAAGTAAGAGTGCCTAATTATCCACAATGGAATTCATGCACCTAAAGTATGACTTAAAATAAAACATAAAATATTCATGCTTAGGGGCATATAAGATAACCCTAGCTCCATCTCATGACATTCTCCAAAAAAACATATTCATTGTCAAACCCAGCATCAAGAACAACTAGTTGTTAAACAAAATCCATATTCTTAGTGAAGTTACCCAGTTCCAAATCTATGTACAACACTTCATTTAGATCACACTTTACATCTTCAATTACATCATGACTAGGTAACTCATATGCTTTTTTCATATTAACATTATAATAAAATTCAAATGTTGGGAAACATACCTTTTCGACCATACTCCAAACTAATTAACAATGGTAACACTTACCAATTTCATGGAGGTAGACAACTTAGTTCTAGAGACTTGATAATTGATTATCAAAATCTCAACATCAAATGATGCAAACTCAAGTTCATCTACATCTTCATCAATTGGTTCAATAATACAACATGGAGGATTTGGAAGGAAGCATTTATCACACCAATCAATGTCTAAATCACAATTCATAGCATTAACTTTGGCATTTAATGATCAGGGACTTCTTACCAACTCCTCTATTATAATTTATATCATCACATGCATGCCTCTTCCCTTTATCATTATCCCTAATGTGAAAATCAAACCTCCTTTGTGCTTGATTTAGAATCTAATTTCTTTCCTAACTTGTAGAACCATGTATCCCCTTCCTAGATCTAGCCAAATTATATGACATTTCTTTGGCAATGGAGGCCAAAGTCTTAAAGTTTCCTCAAGGTTGGTTATCTTACTACACTGTGTTTTTTTGGATTCACTAATTTTACATTAGCGTGCTAGTTAATGGGCTTACCCATAGCCTTTATGTTCTTCTTAATTTGGATGACCATATTGAATTTCAATCTGAGGTTAGTGGGAGCCTTGTCCCTCAAGTAGTATGCAAACTTCATGTCAAAGGCATCACAATATTTAATTAAGCATGCTATGTCACTTGGCCTAATATTTTTAGGGAGATGCATCATATTCTTATTAAACCTTTTATTAAAATCATATACACAATCATTAGGGTTCTTTTTGATGATTTTAAACTTAGCCAAACAAAATCTAGAATAAATTCTATCACCATACTGAATTTTATAAACATTCTTCATTTCTACCCATGAGTCAATGCATCCATGGGGAAGGGTATTGAAACATTCACAAATATATTCTTACAACATGTGTAAAAAAATTTAATACAAACATTCTCATGCTCAACCTCATAAGATTCAATGATAATATGAAAATCCCTTAAGTGCTGATCAGTGATCACTGCATTATTCCCTTAAAATTTATAGGTATAAATCTACGAATGCATAAACTTAGTATATTCATTCTCGTCTTGACCCCTATGCCTTATGACTAGTTCAACGGTGGGTTCAAGAACAAATGAAAAAGGGTTCTGAAGGGGTGAGTGAGATGGTCTTGGTGGATCTTGATTAGGAGGAGATTCATCTAGTTGAGAAAGAGCTAGATAGTAAATGGGGCTATATGGGTTTGAATTACTAAGAGAGATATGATAGTCTTAATAATGGGAAGTTCAATAAAAATTCCAAGATTATCAAAATCTTGATAGCCCAAATAGTCTTTTATAGTTAAACATTATCCTTTAACAAGCCTCCAAACATACCTCCTTTTTTTGATGAATGGTTAAGGGCGAAACAAGTTATTTTGATGAGTTAGTTTTAAATGATGAACTTAGTCCTTCTATCTTTGCATGGAAAAGAGCACTCACAACTGAAGATGCTAAAAATGGGCACTGATCTTTCTTTGAAACAAAATGATGTTTTGGAGTCTCCACTAGAAGTAAACATCTAAAATATAACCATTTAAAAATATGTAGTGATAAAGTATAAAACCATATCTTATTAAAATTAGTGATGATGTATGAAATCAAAAATAATGAATTTATTAGATATCAAATAATCAAATCTCTCAATTCGTTGTACATCCCCAACTAAGTGTTAAACTTATTGATCGACAACATAGTAAAGTACACTCAAATCACCTTGACTTTAAAACTTATGAAAAATATGAAAATAATTTGTCTAAAGATATAACTTATATTATTTTATCAAATATTATAATGTAATGAACTTGATAGAACCTGAATTATTTTACCTCTATGCAAAAGTCCATAGTGACACAAGTGCCATGGGTGTCATTCCAATCCCTGAGAATGGTGATAGTTGAGTCTTGGGGCATTGACAACACAAATATCCAAAGCAAAAAATAATAGTAAAACAACCTCACAACATGAATTATTTATAGCTCTCTATAAGAGCCCCTAATAACACAAGTGCCAAGGTCCTTAGTCAGTTCCTAATAACAACACCCGTAGAATGTTATTTCCAAGTTGTACACCTCTTTTGCTTGACCTTTCCCACTTCAGAAAAATGGTAAATGTGGATAATAAACTCAATAATATGTCTTTATATCTAGCTAAGGTTTTATCACACGGATGGACCCGATGCAAATAATGAGTGGGAGGCACCGATAGAGGGTATGGTTATCTCCCTACCACTTCTAGATATGCTCAAACCAAGATGAGAGGACCTAAGGGGTATCTTTCTCATAAATATTTATATTATAATTCAATGTTCATGGGGATTTTTGGCCCAAGGAGACACAAATATGACTAGGTCATAACCAAACATATTCACTATACCCAGGAAGGGTTGTCACATAGAATGAGTAAATACTCTATGTCACATACAAGATATTGAAGACATACGAGGATGTGTTTTCAACCTTTATTCTAAATAATTTTCAATAATATGGGCTCAAATAAAAGGTTGTAATGTTGGGATTCAAAGCACAAAATATAGATAGATGTTATAGAAGTAAGATTTAGGCATTTATAGACAAATAAAACTTATAATATGTAATAGTTGTATTATTCATAGAATGGAATAAGCTAATACAATTATATAGTTATAACGGGTGGCATGATGGTGGTTTTCAAAGGGCATGGATTATTTCAACATTCCTAACGTCACTCATTTGTAAAAATACAAAATACTGAAATCTAAGCCATGGAAACTACTAGGAATGATTTGCATCTATTGGTTAAAATACAATGCAAACACCCAAAGTGACTCTTAAAACCCTATATCATACACTTTAACTAAAATTTAAAATAGTTTCTCTTGTAAAATCCACAATCCCAGGGTGCCCTTAAGTGGTAGTTAACAACCTATTTTTCAAATTACTATGCAGATAGGGACTTATAACCTAGATCTATGCCCAAGATGACAATAAATAATGAACATAAAACTATATATCCAATCAACACAACTTGTAAAATTTATCATTGTATTTCATGAACAAGAAATATTAATAACCACAAGCATCTTCCATGATCTTAAAATAAAATATTACATATATCAGCATTTTGAAATGCTTCTAGAGGGAAAAGCATGTTGATTTAACTCCTTTTTAGACATGGGAGACATAAAAACATGCTATCAGATCTTGTTAATGGTTATACAACTACAACCACCTTAGCAAGGGAGATAATACATATACACAACAATGGATCCCAAAATTTTGAAGAGCCTAGAATTAGTAAAAACAAAGACCAACAACAACCTTATAATAGAGGAAAAGCCTTGTATTTATAAATTTTTCTCGCCCATTTACATTATGGAAATGTGGTTGTACTTTGTAATATTTTAAGATTACAATCAACCTTAAATTTTTTGAGAAGGTGCTTCTAGTTTGAGTATGCCGTTTGCCATGCCTAGAATCTTCATCCATTATCAAGGAAAATCATTGTTCTAACTATATCTACATGAAATGATGAAGACTTGGAGTAAATCCTTTGTTTTATTGGCTATAAATCTATTTGACATAAGCTAGAAGCAGAATATTCACCATTGGAGCCAAACAATATCTTTGTCTTCTTGTGAAACTACATGGACATGCCTTTGATCACTCATTTACAAATCTAGGATCTTATTAACAAATACCTTTCCTCTTATGCATGCCAAAAAACAACCCCTATCTTGAAATGATTTCATTGGAATATTCTAGAGCCATGGCCATTTGAATGATCTTCTTTACAATGGAACACCTTGGCCTTGAAAACCTATAATATTTCCCCCATGGAGGTGTTTCAACAAGATAAATAATGAAAAGTACAAAACATAGGTTAGTTTTACCTTTTTGGTTTTTGGATCCAACTTGCTCTTTTCATGTTTTCCTTTTTGACATTTACTTTTGTCATATATTTTTTATTTTAGAGTTGCTTCCAAAAAATTTAATGTATAAATGCATTGCTTTTCACTTTTTAGCCTTTTGGGGAAATTTTGATCCCTTTTACAAATTTTCACTTTTCTTTGCATTGGGGAAATATAGGTCCCATTTGCAATTTTGTAGTTCTCTTTGTATTGAGGAAATTTATGTCCCATTTATAATTTTACAATTTTATTTAAATTGGAAAAGTGTGAAACTCAACAACAATTTTGCAATTTGCAAATTACAAAATTACAATTCATAGTTTTAGTTCCCCTCAAAAGTTTCATCAAGGAAATGGGAACTCCAACTACAATTTACAACATGCAAATTTACAAATTAAAATTCATAGTTGTAATTCCCTTCAAAATTTCCCTTATAGAAATGGGAACTCCAACTATAATTTAATATTTGAAAAAAATGCAAAAATTTGAAATTTACCTTTTACAATATGACCTCATCTTGACCAGCATTAATTAGTGTGTTTGGGAGATCTAAGTGTAATTTGTAATTTGCACATTTACAAAACTAGAAAACTAAATTTCTCCCTAAATTCTCCCTGAAGATCCACTTGAGTTGACTTTCTCTATTAGATTTGATTGATGGGATTGGGAGATTTGACCACAATTTCCAACTTGTATTTTCTAAGTTACATCTCCCACCAAAATCCCCCTAGGACATTGGAGCCTCATCTACAATTTTTTTAAATTAGCCATTTTTTACTCTTCACCCAAATCTATTCCTATTACCTACTTTAGTAAACTACCCTATAAAATATTTTTCTAGAAGCCAAGCCTTTCCCTTAGCCATTATTTCAAAAATTAATACCTATTTGTACACCAAATATCTGAAACTAAAGACATAGATCTACATTGTCATTATCCTCTATTTGGATAGATGTAATTTAGCCTTCATAATAATTACACCTTATAATTTTGACTATTTTTATAGTGCCTTATCTATTATAGTCAAGATGTGTATCTTCTGATATCTCTTCTATTTCATCTTCAAACAATTGTGGAACTTCTTCTTTGCTTATCACATTCTTCAATTTCATAACTCATATAGGCATTTACATAAGATTCTTTACATGTTTTAGGATATCATAAAATGGAAAGCATTTAACCTCACTTGATGGATTGGGATTATCCTAAACTACAGTGATAATTCCATCTCGTAACTTAATACCATTCAGCCTGGCACATGCCTTTAAAGTAATGGATTGACTAACATACTCAAGGAAAGTAAAATCTTCATTTACGTAAAATTCCATATGAAATTACTCCAACTGTCCAAATATAGTGACAATATCTATGACTTTATCATAAGAAAGTAAGCATGAAATGTCTCTAATATAAATATTGTGAGGACTGCTAATAACAACATTGGATATTGAATAGACACATATTTCTCACGACCTCTACTTGCTAATTCAACATAATCTTTGGGTTATTTTATTTTCAAATTATTTATTTTTAGTGTTATTCCATAAAATAAAATATCTTTGATTACATCATTCAACATTATAAAAAAAAATTAAGCTTGATTTTTATCTCCATTTAAAACATAACTAATATAGGGCTTATCTCCCGAAAGGTAATTGCCACTTTTTGATAACATGGCAAAATTAAGGAAATCCATATGTTATCCTTGATGGCCTACTCATATCACTTTCTTAAAGTCCCAAGAAACTCTTTGTATATCAACTATTTTTGGAGCATGGCCTGGGCAACATGTATCAAATGATAACCTACTTCTATTAACATTTTTGGCCATTCGTGAAGACTTTGACATGGAAGGAGTAATTCCAAATAAAGACACATCTCTCCTTAACTTATACATCCTTATTTCAACCAACAGGTCACTACTAAACCTACAAAAAGTACATGTACCTTCATCTTATATATTGGGCATTTGTACCTTCTTTCCTATCTCCCATGTAATTGACAATGTTCCTTTGGTGGGATCCATACCTCAGTCAACAATTTGTAATTTAACAATATTGCAAATTGCATCTTTGTTTCCTTTCTTTCCCATGATTTTATGCCTTTCGTGTTGTAGGATATAGATATGGAGGAACACTTTGAAATTTAATATTTATCTTTATGCTACTTTATTTCCACTTTTATATCTCCACCTACCTTTTTTCATTTTCTTCCATAGGATCCAAAGCTTTAGAGACAATTTTTAATTTGTCAAATTACAGTCAATGCTAAAGTCTTCACACAAAATCCCTATGCGATTTCCACTTCTCAAAAAAAAATTTACACCCAATACCTCGAGGGTAACTTTAGAACATGTTTTTCAATTGGTCAAATTTGAAATCAACAAGAAAATCTCCACCAACTACCATGTATTTCTCTTTGTCTCACACATTATATGTTATAGTCCATTTTTTTGTTAAAACATTTCTTAGCCTTTTACCTTCCTCATGGTAGATCTCATTGGACTAGGGATGAGTGTGCTAAGCTATGTTTCCATGTGGGTAACAATCCTCCGTGCTAGCACCTAATTGAATTTAAAACTTTTACCTTTTAATAGTTTCCTCCAAAAAGACATTTCACAATATTTTATTGTATTCTTTCCTCAAAAAGTGACATAAATGCATGTCATATATTTAAGATCCAACATTGGATCTCACTCAAGTACATACATCCCTCGTTGGTGTGCAAAGAACCAAAGAAAATAAGACCATGTGACATATGACCAAGCTAAGTAAACTTAGTATACAATAAGAACATATGACCAAGCTAAGTAAACTTAGTACCTTTTCAATAGCTATATATAAACTTATTTCTTGACTGTAATCAGGTGAGAACCAAGCAAGAGTGCCTCATTGTCCATAATGTCATTTGTGTAGCGAAAGTATGGATTGAAAGAAATATAAAAGGTTTCATCCTCAGAGGCATAGAGGATAGCCCCAACTCCATCTAGTGACATTCTCTTCCCAACATCTTCATTATCAAGCCCAACATCAAGAATAACTAGTTTTTCAATAACATCCACATTCCTAATGAAGTTACCTAATTTCACATCTATATACAACACTTCATTTAGAGCACTCTTTGAATCTTCTATTACTTCATGATTATGTAACTCATATGCTTGAGTTATTAACGCCATGAGAAAATTTAGAAATTAGGACACATACCTTCTTGATCACACTCCAAAATTGATCAACAGTGGTATCATTTAGAAATTTTGTGGAGGTAGACATCTTACATTGAAAGACATGACAATTGAACATCAAAATCTCAACATCAAAAGATGCATACTTAGGTTAATTTGTATTTCCATCAATTAGTTTCAGTATTATCACATGGGAGATGTGGAATGAAGCATTTATCACACCAATCAATGTCTAAATCACAATTTATAACTTTCACTTTGGCATTTAATGGATTGGGAACTTCTTTCCCAAGTCCTTTATTTTAATTTATATCATCATCTTCAAGCCTATTCCCTCTATCGTTATCCCTAGTGTGTAAAATAAGCCTCCCTTGTGCTTGATTTTATTTCCTAACTTGTAGACTTTTGAGGTATCCCCTTATCATCTCTAGCTAATATGTATGACATTTATTTTATAGCAGAGGCCATAGTCTTTACCTTCTCCTCAAGGTTGGTTGTCTTAGTGGACTATATTTTTTCTAGATCGAAAAATTTATAATAGCTTGCTTATCTATGGGCTTACACAAAACCTTTATGTTTTTCTTAATTTTGATGCCCAAATTTAATGTCAATCTCAGGTTGGTGAGAGATTTGTCCCTCAAGTAATACACAACCTTCTTGACAAAGGCATCACAATATTTAATTAAGCACGCTATATCACTTGGCCTAATGTTTTCATGGAATTGCATCAAAGTATTGTTAAACCTTGTATAAAAACCCTGCACACACTCATTAGGTTTCTTTTTAGTGTTTCAAGCTCAACCAAAAGAAATCTAGGATCAATTCTATCACCATACTAATTTTGAAAACACTATTCATTTCTTCCTATAAATCAATGCATCCATGGGGAATGAAATTGAACCATTCCATTGTATCTTCTTCAAACATGTGCACAAATAATTTAATTTAAACATCCTCATGCTAAACCTCATAATCTTTAATGAGAATGTGAAAATAACTCAAGTGTTGATCACCATTCACTATGTTATTCCCTTTAAAATTTTAAAGGTAGTTCCTTAATTTGTTTTGAACTTCATTAAGATAATCTTCCATTTCATCAAAATTGATAGGTCTTAATCTAGAACTGTGGAATGAAAGACATTCATTCTCATCTTGACTCCTATGCCTCATGATTGGTTAAATGGTGGGTTCAAGAACAAATGGCAAAGCATTGTGAGGGGTTGAGTGAGGTGAACTTGGTATATCACACTCAGGAGGAGATTTAGCTAGTTGAAAAGGAGCTAGATAGTAAATGGGGCCATATGTTTCTGAATTACTAAGAGAACTATGATAGTCCTCAATAATTGTAAGTTCAACAGAATATTTGAGATTATCATAATCTTGATAGCGCAAACAATCCTTTATAACTAAACTTTGTCCTTCAATGGGCCTTTAAACTTGTCTCCTTTTTTTATGAATGCTTAAGGTGGAAACAAGTTGTTTTGATGAGTCAATTTTGAAGGATGACCTTAGTTCTTCCAACTTTACAAGGAAAAGAGCACTCATAAAATAAGATGCTAAAAATGGGCATTGATCTTTCTTTTAAACCAGATGTTGTTTTAGAGTCAACACTAGAATCAAACTTATAGAATATAACCATTTACAAATACACAATGATAAATATTGAAACCATATCTTTCTGAAATTAGTGATGATGTATGAAATCAAAGATATTGAAAATTTAAGACTCCTGTTAAATAAGGGAAAACCACTTAAAAACATAACAAATTCACATCTCTTTGCAATAAATTTAGAAGATGTCAAATTATCAAATCTCTCAATTCCAAGCATGTCCCCAGTGAAGTGTTAAACTTGTTGATGGCCAAAATAGCAAAGTACACTCAAATAACCTCAACTTTTAAACTTATGAGAAAATATGAATAAACTTTTTCTAAAAATATAACTGGGATTATTTTAACAAATATTTCAATACAAAGGAATTGGTATAAGCTAAATTATGTTATCTCTCTACAATAGTCCACAACAACAAAAGTACCATGGGTGTCTTTTCATTCCCCATAAATAGTTCCAGTTGAGTGTTGCAATGTTGATATAAAAATGGCCAAATCAAAAAATAATAGGTAGACAAATTCACAACATGAATTATTTATATCTCTCTACAAGAGTCCATGGAAACACAAGTGGAAATCTCCTTAATCAATCCCTAGTAATAGTGCTAGTAGAGTGTTGGTTCCTAGTTGTATACCTCTTTTTCTCAGCCTAACACACTTGAAAAAAATGGCAAACATGGATGATAAACCCACTAATATGTCATTATATCCTTGGAAGGGTTTATCACATAGATGGACCAGACATTAATAATGACTCTGAGGCATCAATAGAGGGTATGGTTATCTCCCTTCTAATTTTATACCTACTTGAACAAAGGTGAGAGGACCTAAGGGATTTCTTGCTCACATGGAGTGATACTGCAATTCAATACCCATGGCATTTTTTGGCACAAAGAAACACAAATATGACCATGGCATAACCAAACTTATTCATTCCACCCAAGAAGGGTTGTCAAACAGAATGAATAAATGCTCTAAATTACATACAAGCTACTGAAGCTAGATGGGGATGTGGTTGAAACCTTCATTCTAAAGAAGTTTCAAAAATAAGGGTCAAATAAAAGATGACAATGCTAGGATTCAAAGCACACAATATAAACACATGTTATATAGGAAATATTTATGCATCTATAGTCAAATAACACTTATAATATGAAACAAATGTATTATTTATAGGGTAGAAAATGGTAGGCCAATTAGATAGTTATAAAGTGCAGTGTGGTAGTGGTTTTTAAATAGCAAGGATTCTTTCAACATTCATGACATCAGTCATTTGCAAAAATGTATAAGACTAAAATGCAAGCCATGGAAACTACCAAGAGTGATTTGCCTCCAATGGTTCCAATACATTGTAAACACCCAAATGATTCCCTGAAACCCTAGAGTATACACTATAACTTAAATTTCAAACACCTTTTCCTAATAAATCCACAAATCTAGAGTGCCCTTAAGAATTATTAAACAACATATTTTCCAAATCACTATGTAAAATGGGATTTATGACCTAGATCTATAACAAAGATGATAATCAGTAATGAACATAAAACTAAATCTCTAATTAGCACAACTTGCAAAACACAAAATTACATTTCATAAAAAGGGAAAAAGTAAGAACCACAAGTATTTTCTATTATCTTGAATGAAAATCTTACATACATCAGTGTTTCAAAAACTTACCATGTGGATAAGCATGGTGAGTTTTCTTCTTATTAGACAAGGGAGACATATGAACATGCTCTCAAAGCTTACTAATGGCTACATAGCTATAACCACCTTAGCAAAGGAGACAATATATATACATAGCAATGGATTATATAATTTTGATTAGCCTAGAATTAGGAAAACAAAGACCAATAACAACTATATAAAAGAGGACAAGCTCTCTATTAATACATTTTCTCACCCATTTTCAATCCAATAATATACGTTGCAATTTGAAATATTATAAAAAATTAAACAAATGGACTTTAAGTGTATTCCAAGATGCTTATATCTATAATATGTCCTTTTCCATGCCTATAATCTTCATCCATTTTTAAGAAAAATCATTGTTGTATCTTCCTCTGCATGAAATGATGAATATATGGAGTAAATACTTTGATTTGTTGGCTAGAAATGCATTTCACATGAGCTAGAAGGAGAATATTCACCTTTAGAGCCAAAAAATATCTTTGTCTTCTTGTGCAACTGCCTAGACATGCCTTTGACAACTCATTTACAAACATGTAATCTTCTTAAAAGATGCCCATCCTCTTATGCACACCAAAGAATAACCCCTATCTAGGAATTATTTCATAGGAATATTCTAGATCCATTACCATTTGAATGATCTTCCTTGGAAAGTCTAACCTTTCCCTTGGAAAGCTACAATATTTCTCCCATGGAGTTGTTTGAACAAGCAAAATAATTGAAAATTAAAAACTTAGGTTATTTTTTCTTTTTTGATTTCTAGCTCCAGCTTTCTTTTTCCACATTTGATTTTTTTCATACTTATAGATTTTAGTGTTGCCTCCAAAATTTTTAATGCACAATTGTATTAATTTTCACCTTTTACCCTTTTTGGGAAAATTTTGTCCCTTTTGTACATTTATACTTTTCTTTGTATTGGGGAAATCCACATCCCATATATAATTTTGCAATTTTCTTTGTATTGGGGAAATCTGAGTTTAATTTTTAATTTTCTAAAGTTATTTGTATTGGGGAAGTCCATAAATCAGTATTAGTTTTGTAATTTGAAATTTGAAATTTTTTAATTTGTAGTAGTATTTCTCGTCAAAAGTTCCCTCAGGGAAATGGGAACTACAACTGGAATTTGTAATTTGTAAATTTTCTAATTATAATTCATAGTTACAACTCCCCTCAAGCATTCCTCAATGAAATGGGAACTCTAGCTAAAATTTGCAATTTAAAAACAGTGCAAAATTATAATTGGCATTAAATGTTCCCTTTTTCACTAGGGCCTCATGTTGACTAGCATTGACTAGTGGGTTTGGGAGATGCATGTACAATTTACAATTTGCACATTTCAAAAATTGTAAAATTGCATTCCTCCCTAAATTCTCCTTGAATATCCACTTGAGTTGACTTCCTCCATTTTCTTTGATCGGTAGGATTGGTAGATGTGACCACAACTTGTAACTTGCATTTTCCAAGTTGCATCTCCCACCAAAATCCCCGGTGGCCTTTAAAGCTTCGTCTTCAATTTTTTAAACTTGTTATTTTTTTTGGACTTTTCACCCAACTCCATTCCTACTACCTTTTCTAGTACAGTACCCTATAGAATAATTTTACAGAAGCCAAGCCTTTCCGTAAGCCATTATTTAAAAAATTAATACCTATTTGTCCACCAAGTATCTAAATCTTAAGACATAGATCAATATTTACACTATCATCTATTTGGATAGATGTACTATATCCTTCCTAATCATGAAAAATTGCAATGTTGACTATTTTGATAGTACCAAACTTATTACTCTCAAGATGTATATCTTCTGAGATCTCTTCTATTTTTGCTTTAGACAATTATTGAAGCTCTTATTTGGTTATCACATTCTTCAGTTTCAAAACTCATGTAGACTTCTACATAAGCATCTTTGTATGATTTTAGGATATCATATAATGGAATGAAATCATCATCACCAAATGCATTGGGAGTATTTTGAACTACAATGATAATTCCATCTCCTAACTTCATACCATTTATTTTGACACATGGCTTTAAAGTAACAAATAGATCAACATACTCAAATAAAATAAAAGCTTAATTTATGTCAAATTACATGCAAAAGGCCTTAGTTATCGAAATCTAGTGATAATATCTTTGACCTTATCAGAAGAAAGTAAGCATTGAATCCCTTCAATAAATATCCTGTGAGGAGAGTCAATCAAAATACTAGATATCAAATTGACAACAAGCAAATATTTCTCAGGTCCTCCACTTGTTGGTTCAACCTAAAATTTGGGTCATTTGATTTTCAAATTATTTACTTTTAGTGTTATGCCATATAACAAAAAAACTATGATTGCATCATCTGGCTTGAGAATTTTTTGGTATGCTTGATTCTTATCTCCATTTACAACATAGAAAGTACAGGGCCTAGTTCCTAGAAGGTAGTTAGCACCTTTTGATGACATGGCATAATTAAGGAAATCCATAAGCTCTCCTTGATGGCCTACTCATAACACTTTCTTAGAATCCCAAAGAACTCTTTGGATATCACCTAGTTTTTGAGTTTGTCTTAGGCAGCTTGCATCAATCAACAACCTACTACCATTGACGATTTTGGCCATTTATGAAAACTTTGGCATGGAAGGAGTAGTTCAGACAAATACACATCTCTTATTGAATTGTATGACCTTCTTTCAACCCACAAGTCATTTCTGAAACTACAAAAAATACATGTACCTTCATCTTGTATATTGTGAATTTGTACCTTCTCTCTTATCTCCCATGCAATCAATATTATTCCTTTGTTAGGATCTAGAGCTCAGTTAGCAATTTCTAATTTAACAAAATTTTAAATTTCATCCTTATTTCCATCCTCCACCATGATTTAATGTCGTTTATGTTGTGGGATCTAGAGATGTAAAAACACTTTAAAATTTTTAATTTGTCTTTATATTACTTACTTTCCTCTTTGATATCTCCACCTACCTCTTTTGTTTGTCTTTCATACGATTTGAAGCTTTAGAGACAAATTGTAGTTTGTCAATCTATATTCAACACTGTCATCTCTTCTCAACATTCCCATGGGTTTTATACCTCTCAAACATAATTTACATTTTACCTCAAAAAACTATGGTAGAACTTTAAAACACATGTCACAATTGGTCCACTTTGCAATCAACATCCAAATGTCCACCAACTAACACACATTTCTCTTTATCCCATGCATTATTTCATATGGGATATGTGTTTTTTATAACTTTGCTTAGTCTTTTACCGTCCTCATGACAGGTCTCTTCGGAATAAGGCTAAGTGTTTCAAGTTGTTTTTCCACATGGGCAACAATCCTCCATGCTGGCATCGAACTACATTTAAAACATTTAACTTGTACGAATTTCCTCGATGTAGACATTTCACTATATTTTCTTATATTCTTTCCTTAGAAAGTGGCACAAATGCATAGTACAAATTTGAGCACAAACACCACCTTAAGGGGAACTTCTCCCTCTACCTCTAGGTCTAAAATTTCACTATTCTCTTCCATAGATTATAGGTGACTGAGATGAAAATACATTTTAAAATGAGATGTTTAACCTATTACACCTTATAATGTTGATTTTTTTCATATTCCTAAACCTAGTACACTCAAGACGTATATCTTCTATGATCTATTCTATTTCAACTTCAAACAATTGTGTAAGCTCTTCTTTGGTTAACACATTATTCAATTCTAAAAATCATGTAGGTTTATCCATAAAAATATTTTAATTTATTTGGATACCATTTAATGGAAGGAATTCAACCTAAATAAATGCATTGTTAGTATCCTAAACTATAGTGATAATGCCATCTCTTAACTTCATATCATTCAAACCTAGCACAGGTCTTCAAAGTAACAAATTGATCAACATATTCAAGGAAAGCAAAAGCTTCATTTGTGTCAAATTTCATGTGTAATGCCTTTATCTATCCAAATTTAGTGACAATATGTTTGACATTATAATATTAAAGTAATCATTAAATCCCTTTAATAAATATCTTGTGAGGAGATTCAATCACAACACTGGATATCGAATCAACCACAGGGAAATTTTTTTTAGGACCTTCATTTGCTAGTTAAACATAATATTTATATCATTTGATTTTCATAATATTTGAATTTAGTTTTATGCCATCTAAAAAAGGGTTTCAATTGGATCATTCACCATGAAATTTTTTGTCTAAGCTCAATTTTTATCTCCATTTACAACATGATGGGATTGGCATCGACTTGCCAGCGAGCAGTGAGGACCACCCAAAATTGCTATAAATAAGCCTCTCTACCATTGCATGAGCATTGAAAGTTTTTGAGTGCATAAGCATTAGAAAATTAGTAGCCTTGCAAGAGAGTATGCTCTTCACTTGCCCTTTTTGAAGGATCCTGTGAATCATAAATTGAAACAAGGTATTGTAATATTTTGAGTGAGTAATATAGTGAAGCCATAGCCATTCAGCCCCTACTTTCTATTGCAGGTTTCTTCTACATCAAGATCTTAAACACTGGAAGTTTGGAGGCGTCTACTGATGTTATAAAAGATTGGTATCAGAGCCAGACTACTGTAAGTTGTGAATCATTTTTCCTATTCTGCGGAATGATCTTTTGAGTTCTCTGCTTTGTAAATTTCATTGGGAAAGTTTATTGCATCGAGTCACAGGCCGTTATCCAAATTTGTCATAGGCCGCTTTTATCTCTGCATCCTCTATTTCCCTCACCTAAAATTTCTCACTTACCAGAACCCAAATCTCCCCGCAATGGAATTTGGAAAAGCTCCATCCACTTCTACCATAGAGATCATAAACGAATATGAGTTCGAAGGCATGTACGAACTCCCTCCATTTGTCCCAGATCAGATATCGAACTGTCCCGATATTGATGTTACAGAAGAAAATCTTGAGAAAGAAACCAGTTTGTTTAAACCTCCGGCTATTAAGGCTTCCCAGGTGTATAAAAAGTCTGAGTTAGTTAAATCTAAGTTTTTGTATACTTCTACTTATCTCTCTTTTGTTAAGCCTAGAATCAAGTCTGTAGAGTTAACCCTCTCATACAAACCTAAGAAAACCTATCAGACAAATTTACTCTCCCTGTTACCTGAACAAGAAATCAATTATATCAAGTCACATGAAGATGTGAAATTTGTTCATTTTGGTTTGATCCGAGTACATATAGTACCTTTGATTCCTAGCAATATTAAGCCTGTAATATATCTAGCTTTGTGTGATCGCCGCCAAGTCAGCTTTAAGCACTCCTGTCAATTGTCTAGCCTTGGCTGCCTAAATGATGATATTATTTGTTTTGAGTTTTGTCCCAACCTCTCTGTCGCAGTCCGCGATAAAGGTTGTAAAGAAGTTACACATGGATCTTTAGATTTTTGAAGTTTATCCACCTCTCTATTTGGTCTAGACATGTTCGGTGAATTTAAATATGCATCCATAAACATTTCTATTGTCTATAGTATGACCAACACCAATCACCCAAAATCCTTGAGAATCTTCCATATGCCAGAAGATTAAGTGGAACTGTCCAACTGTAGAAAGGTCATATTGAAGCAGTTGAAATTCCCCAAGAATGGAAACTTGACTGGTTGAAGAACGTCTCTCCAAAGATGAAAGGTGAAGCCACAGTCCACCATAGTGATGGCAGAACTGTTAATATTTTGCCAAGATCCCTGTCTGTAAATTCCCGTCTCTCTCCTACAAGACCATCTACGTCTTCTTCCCGTAGATCTGTCAAAATTGGTCACATTTTGATTGAAGATGAAGAAGTAAATCAAGGTAATGATTTACCAAGAACTCTCATGAGTCTTCCCTGAGAAGATAGTATAGAATTCTACACAGAAGATACTACTACTCTGTACAGAGGTGGAAGATGGCCGCCGCCAAAAGGTGTCCACAAACAACCAGCAAGAACAATGCGGTACTTTTCAGCTGCATACGAAAATCCCTCTAATGAGTTCAAGCAGAGAAATTATACTGCTAGATTTAACTCTCACTTGATAGAAAATTTTGATGACCTGTGTAGAGATGTTTTGTCCATTAAGGATACTGTAAATAATATAGAGAAAAAAGTATCATCCATAGATATTAAAATAGATATCTTAGATGATAGTCTGAGTTGGCTATCCAAAGAAGACCAGAAAGCAGAATCGTCCTCAAAGCCTCTCTGTTCAGTCTCTTTTGGTCCTTCTTTCAAAACTGTAAAAAGATCGCCTAGCCATACCCTTATGCAAATAACCCATGTACATTTGCAGCCTTGGTATTTAAACATTGATGACCTTCTAGATCCCTTGAATGAGATCACTACCTGGTGCAACACCATGCGTGTACTAGTTATTCATGCCCATGTAGACCAAGTAGGCAGCACTTACTTTGCAACAAAATTTTTATGGGGTATTACTAGTCTCTGGTGGTAGTCTATGACTGAACCACAACAATATGAGCGTGTACATAACCAACCCGATTCTTTAGCAACATTATTTCATTTATTGATTAATGAGTTTACACCTCCAACTGGCAATAGAGAACTGGAGTCAAATAAATGGTTACTTAAAATGGAGCTCTGCGATTTAAAGCAGTTTGATGCTTTTGCTAAGCAATTCTGAAAGCTTGCATATGACAGTAGGAGTTATGCATCCACAAAGATCAAGCTAAAATTTTTGCATGTTTTGCCTTACAATTTGATTGACAAAGTCATTTCATAT
The DNA here is from genome assembly GCA_037957365.1 of Torreya grandis. Taxonomy (NCBI): domain Eukaryota; kingdom Viridiplantae; phylum Streptophyta; class Pinopsida; order Cupressales; family Taxaceae; genus Torreya; species Torreya grandis. Next base: position 249,954 of record JARHVA010004544.1, on the reverse strand, counting down.
ATTGATCTCAAAGGACTAACGATCAAAGATCTAGCCCTTTTACATGTCATTGATTTTGCCAAACAACAAATCATGACTCTAGTCTCTGAGACTAGGTCCATACAGAAACTCAGCAAGCACCAAGCATCCCAAATAGCTCATGTATTTCCAGAAATAGCCCCATTTGGTTGTCGACCATTTGTTCAACCTCGTCGCCAACAGAAGCAACGTCGCAAGTATGTCTCCTTCAAGCGCCGCTCTTTTCCTAAGAAGCATTCTTATGCTCCTCCTCATCATTTCCTGAAGAAATGATGCAATGCTCATCCTCCTTCCAAGCAGCTAATTTGCTATATCTGCCGCAAACCCGACCACATTGCTCCCAATTTCTTTTGCAAAAATCTAGCTGTCAAAGCCATCTTTTCCTCCAATGCAGCAGCGTGGTGGGATATAGTTGACGCCGATGAAGATCTGTATCTCTAAGAAGATATCTATGAGTATACACTCGAAGATCTTCCTGAAGAAGAATTCAATGATGAAGAAGATGCAACAGCTCTTGAATCACTTGCAGATGAGCTAGAACATCCCATGACAAATATGCAACATGGTACAAGACACTACAGACCAAGACACAATGACTGGTTTATTCGGTCTAATGAAGCATATGGAGCCTAGTCATGCCACCACCATGAAGTACCTGAGCGACCAGAGAAACCAAGAGGAAGAGGATACTCCAGAGGAGAATCATCTAGAGGGAGATAGTCCTCTATGCCAAGACAACCTCCCACAATGCACAGACTTGATCATCCTCCTGTGCAATATCCAAGCTCTTTCAAGCCCAGCGACTCTTGGATAAAGAACAAGTTCACTAGCAGAGAGCCACCAAAAGAAATAAGAGAGCCATTGTGGAATACACTCCTACCAACAAAAGAACCAGCTGCAATAGCAAAACCTTAGTGGGATGAAGACAATGAAGAGGATGAAGTTGGAAGCATGTTCTATTCTGACCAAGATTACTGCCCTGGGGAATGCAGTAATCCCCAAGAAGAAGAAGCTAAACCACAACAAGAAGAAGAAGTCTACCCTGAACCAGCAATCATTTAGGATCTAGGAAGATAGAAACTGGTATGTACCAGTATTCCTTCTCTAGAACTTCCATAGCCTGTCTATTTGAACCATTTGATTAATGGCAGATTTGTCCAATTTTTTACATTAGAAATAAATGGCAGACTAGTAGACGCACAAGTAGACACTAGTGCTTCTCTCTCTTTTGTGAAACCACAGCTCATCAGTGACTGGAAGACACTAGATGAAGCATCATCTTATAGAAGCATAGATGTCCAGGGGAATAGTTTTACCTGTAGAAACTATAAACATCAATAGCCCCTTCGCATCTAAGATAAAATCTTCCATGGTGATTTATTTTCCCTCGAGAAGATGCCCATTGACATCCTCCTTGGAGGATCATTTATTGATAGATACTCGCCCTATGGTGCTACTACAAAAAGCATTATGTTCACCATAGAAAATGAAAGGCTTTGAATACCTCACCTTATCTATGCCACAGAGCAGTTCCCCAGCTCCATGACTCAGAGCCCAGACATAATCCCAGCTGAGATAGAAGAAATAGGAAATAGGATCAAGTCCTCTATCTGCTCAGAAAACCCTCAGCAATTTTGGTCCAAAGCTATGCCTGAAATGGAAATTAAGATACTAGAAGGCAAGCACATGAAGATTGGGAAGAAGATCCCAATCCCAGCTCAGGATTACGATGATATGGAAGCACAGATCAAAAATCTGGAATCAAATGGCTTCATTGAGAAATCAACCTCTCCTTTCTGTTGTTACGCCTTCATGGTTAACAAGCATTCAGAGCAAAAACGAGGTAAGAAAAGAATGGTAATCAATTACCAACCATTAAAAGCTATAATAGAGCCATATCCATATCCAATACTAGATAAAAGCTACTTGCTTGAGAAAGTTGCAGCCTGCAAGTATTTCTCATAGTTTGACTGCAAGTAAGGCTTTTACCAGATCAGAGTCAAAGAAGAAGAAAGAGCCAAGACAGCCTTCAGCTACCCCTTTGGCCATTATCAGTGGACTATCATGCCTTTCGGCCTTATGAATGTGCCAGCATATTATCATGCGCATATGGATAAATTTTTTGGTGGCACTTCTCATTTCCTTTGTGTATACATAGATGATATTTTAATCTTTAGCAATTCTTTAGATGAGCATGCTACTCATCTCTCCCAATTCTTTCAGCTAGCACAAGACACAGGAATAGTCTTATTAGAGACTAAGATTCAGTTATGCAAAATTGAATGCAACTTCCTCGGCATGGTAATTCGAGAATCTAAACTGCAAGTCCAGCTGCACATCAAAGAAAAAGTCATCAATTTTCCTGAATGTTTGGATAAACCCAAGCTGCAAGCATTTTTGGGTTTGTTAAATTATCTAAATAGTTTCTATCCTAACTCTGGTGAAGACAGGTACATACTGCAAATCCTTCTCCATAAAAAGAAAGCATTCCATTGGGAAGAACAACATACTGCAACAGTTCGAAAGATAAAAGCAACTATAGCCTCGCTACCAAAACTGCATATTCCTAAGTCCAAATAAATGAAAGTTTATACTGATGCTTCTGACCTCGCATGGGGAGGAGTACTTGTTTGTATTGTAGATAATAAAGAGTTTGCATGTGATTTTGTGACTGGTGTGTTTAGCTCTGATGTATTAAAATGGATCTCCTCTGATAAAGAGATCTATGCTATAAAGAAGTGTCTTGAGAAGTTCATGCTTAAACTTCTCCATTTGCCACACTTTGTAATTGTAACTAACTGTACTAGATTTTTGACCTTCAGAGAAAAGGATCATGGTCGGAAAGATGGTTGCGGAAAATATGTCTGGTGGCAGGCATTCTTTCATCAATTTAATTTTTCTGTGGAGCATATTATAGGTTCTAACAATGTAATTACAGATTGGCTCAACCGCAATCCTCCTGAAACATTAATGCATCAGCCTGCACCTAGTTTTAATCTCACTAGGATTCTAAATCAAGGATTTAACTCCTTGAATGTTCTTGTTCAAGAACAGATTCTTCGAGAAGGCCTGCATCCCTGATATACAAGGATTTCCTATGCAGCAAGACAAGACCTGCAAATGTCTGCAGCAGTGACGATATAAGCTAACCACCGACAAAGTTTGGGAGTCATCACAATCAAAAGGCTCAATAGTGAATTCCTGTATCACCAATTCACTGAGCTACTAAAGCGACCATTATGGACATGGTGCATTTAGATCAGATCCACATTCAATGAACACCTGTATCGTTGGATTGCTCGACATGGCCCGCACAGAATTCATGAAGAAGAAAATCACGATCAAGACACTGTCGTGCACACAATCATTCGTTGACAGCTTGAGTGGGAATCTTATTTCCACTACACTCCATGACATACACCATGTGAAGCGGGACCCCCAAATTGTTGACATTGGCAATCTCCAAAGCACTTTCCAAATAAGATGTCTTTTTAATCTGATATCCAAAGATGACCTCGTAGATGAAGCGGAATATATGTTGGGCCCACAGCCTAGGATTCCATCCTCACCATCATCATCTTGTGGATCTAATGCCTCGAATAGCATCTTGTTGTAGCATAACTTTTGATTTGTAAAGCATGATGGGATTGACACTGACTTGCCAGCGAGCCGTCAGGACTACCCAAAATTGCTATAAATAAGCCTCTCTACCATTGCATGAGCATCGAAAGTTTTTGAGTGCATAAGCATTAGAAAATTAGTAGCCTTGCAAAAGAGTATGCTCTTCACTTGCCCTTTTTGAAGGATCTTGTGAATTAGAAATTGAAACAAGGTATTGTAATATTTTGAGTGAGTAATATAATGAAGCCATAGCCATTCGGCCCCTGCCTACTATCGCAGGTTTCTTCTACATCAAGCTCTTAAACACTAGAAGTTTGGAGGCATCTACTGACGTTAGTTAATACAGGGCTTAGTTCCAAAAAGGTAATTGGCACTTTTTGATAGCATGATATTATTGGGAAAATCCATAATCTCTCTTTGATGGTCTACTCATAACATTTTCCTAAAATCTGAGACAACTCTTTATATATCACCTAGTTTTGGAGTTTGACTTTGGAATCTTACATCAAATGATAACCTACTGCCATTAATGTTTTGTTCATTGATGAAGACTTTTGTATGGAAGGAGTAATTCTAAATAAAGACACATTTATTCTTGAATTTTGTGCCCTTTTTTAAACCCACAAGTCACAACTAAACATGAAAAAAGCACATATACCTTCATATTGTATATTGGGGATTTTTACCTTCTCTCCTATGTCCCACACAATCAAAAATGTTCTTTTGGTGGGATCTAAATCTTAGTGAACAATTTGTAATTTAATAAATTTTAAAATTTCATCCTCTTTTCCCCTATCCACCATGCTTTTAAGCCTTTTTTGTTGTGGTATCCTAAGATGGAATAACACTTTACAAATTTTAATTTATCTTTATGCTACTTGATTTCTTATTTGATATCTCCAATTACCTTTTTTGTTTGTCTTCCATAGGATGTAGAGAGCTAGAGAAAAATTACAATTTATCATACTTCAATCAACACTGCAATCTTTGCCTAATATTCCCATAGGATTTACACCTCTCATACACAAATTTCATTTTACCCCCAAAACCTTATGTGGAACTTTAGAACATGTTATGCAATTGGTCAACTTTGTAGTGAACATCTAAATATCTGCCAACTACCACATATTTATTTTTGGCTCATGCATTATTTTTTATGGGTTGTGTTTTTGTTAAAACTTTTCTTAGCATTTTAACTCATTAATGGTAGGTCTCATTATCATAGGGATGAGTGTTTCATGTTGTGTTTCCACATGGTAAATAATTGTCCATGATATTGTCTTGATGCATTTAAAAAATTTACCTTATAATAGTTACCTATGTATAGACATTTCACTGTATTTAGTCTATATTCATGATTCATGAGAGAGGCATAAAGCTCATAAACAATAAACATAAGTCTTTGGTTTCCTCAAAAGCCATAACTAGAGAGTCCAATTTAAAAGGGAGACTTATAATCACCTTATCAACATTATTCCTATCCTCTATGGCCTCTCCATTAGATTAGATTTGATTAATCAGCCCAAAAACATGTTTAAAGAAATATTCTACCTAATTTGAGACTCTCATTGATAAATTTTCAAAATTCCTTCTAAGGAGCTGTAATTTAGCATTTTTTACCTTGTCCATACCTTAGTAAGCAATTTTTAGTGTATACCATGCTTCCTTGGCTTGCTTTACTGCTAATATTCTTTTGAGTATGTTCTCATGAATTTATTTATCGATGTAGCAAAAAGTATTCCCATCCTTCTTCTTGTGTTCTCTCAATGTGTCTTTATTTTCTAATGTAATGGTGTTATATTCTACCTAATATGTAGGTTCTACATAACCATTTTCAATTATCTCCCTTACATTTTGTGACCAATATTTTATTATTTCATATTTGAATAGAAATATTTATAATTTTTTCTTGTGAAAATAAGGGTTCTCAAACTAGACAGGAATGCACTAAATGTGGAAACCATTAACAAATTTGAAGAGAATGAAAATAACTCAAAAAAGTAGAAGGTTAGAGGTTCCTTTGGCTCTGATACTAGATGAAGGTTTTGAGAAAGGATGATGGGAGATAAATACAAAATCAATTCTTGAAAATATAGGATTTAATTTATATAGACAAAATACAACATAAAAATAACAACCTAAAAAATTCATATGAAGAGAAAAAGAATAGCTACCACTATTTATGTAACTAAATTTGCATGAAAAAATAGCTTAACCTATATGTATATACTCATAAACAATATAAAACAATAAAAACTACACATAAAACTATATATTAACAATATATTCCTCTGTTTTTATTTTTTTTTTGGACATTTCTCTATGTTCTGGGATTTTTCTTTACTCATTTTCTTTCTAGGCAATACTGGGCTCAAGACAAAATTTAAAAGTAAATATGAATTAATATATAATTAATGTTTATATATATCTCACATAAGATACATATAACATCAACTGAAAATACAATTAAAGAAAATCCTCTTGGTTGGTGATACAAATCTAGAAAGGACAAACAAAATATATGGACAATAAATGCCCAGTTGTGAGTAACTATAGTTTTCCAATATAAAGATATTTTAAATCCCAATTAACTCATGGAATACATATCTGAAATGGACTTCTTGGAATTATTAGTCTATGTAGGAATAAATAATTGTGAAAGAATGGTACATAAATTTGAAGAGTCATACCTCTTTATGGTGGGATCGCATTCAAGCTATGTGCTAAATGAAACATAAGTTGAAAATATGATCATGGGATATAATAATGGATAAATCGAATGGAAATTTATTACCCTTAGACTATCAATTTAACCTACTTTGAAAATCTCAAAATTTAAAATAAAAAGATATGAATTTCAAAAACCACATCAAGAAATGTTAGAGGGTCACGACAAGAGTTGGACATGTTGAAGAATATCTATTTTTTTGAAGGAATGTGAATAGATAGATTTTTACCATACAAGTCAAAATAAGTTTATTTAAACTAGTAACTATTTAGGGAACCTATCAATATATTCGGAAGTAAGAGGATAAGCTACCGAGATATTAGTAATCAAACTCTATAATTAGAGGGATGCCTTCGAGAACATGAGGTTAGAAAAATAGTGGAATAGGTAAATAATACAATGGTGTAAAGGCATGTAGTTAAAAAAATATATATTCAAGCATGAGATGAGGACACATTTATAGTAGATGAGGCCTAAATGGATGAGGTATAGGTGGAGTTTTTCATAGTAAATGTTTTTGGTTTAATTTGTATCTAGTCATAAGGAGAAAGATTCTATGGGAAACTCTTATAATAATAATAATAATAATAATAATAATAATAATAATAATAATAATAATAATAATAATAATAATAATAATAATAATAATAATAATAATAATAATAATAATAATAACAATAACAATAACAATAACAATAATAATAATAATAATAGAGAGAAATGGACATATTATATATCTTTTAGATATGATTAGAGAGTTGCGTCTCCAAATCATATGGAAGACCTAGAATAAGGAGATGATCTATTGATGAAAAGTGTAATGTTGAAGCCAAGCAAAGAGGTGAATGAACTAACATAATGAAATATTTTATTCTAGACCATTTGAAAATCCTAACATGAGTGTTGTAGAGTTCTGATTGATAGAAGTAACAAAAATAAATTGGTTTCATAAATGGTAGAAAAACTTGGGTTGAGATGTTAGACTAGTCCTACACCATACAAGGTTTCTTGATTGCTTAAAGGGCATCAGTTGCTAGTGAATGTGTATTGTGTGGTGATATTTCAAATTGGTTCACACAATTATGAAGTTTTATGTGATATCATGCTCATGGATTTAGATCATGTGATATGGGAAAGGAAATAGAATTATGGTATGAAAACCATGCATAATAAAAGATGAAACACATAAACAAGTATGAAGGATGGCACGAGCGTCACATTGAATCCAATGAAGGATATTGGAGATGAGGTGTATAGTAGTTCTAAACTGATTTTATTATTAGATATATAATATTTTAAGATGGATAAGGAGGAAAAAATATGTTTTACTTTAGTTTATAATCCTTTACAATTTATGATTGACACTATGTTGTGTGATTTTCTTATAGACAGTTAGAATATATTGAAGTATTATGTTTATATTCTAAAAAGTGAGTTTATCGATGAAGTACAGCCTATAAGGAGACTTAATCATTATATGGATTTAGTGTGAGGAGAATTTTTGTAAAAAAAGTAGCCTAGAGGTTGAGTCTAATGGATAATGAGGAGATAAGGAAGTAGGTGAGCGAGCTACTGAGGAAGGGTTTAATCTATGAGATTATGAGCTATTCTACAATTATAGTTATGTTGACATTTAAGAAAGGTGGATAGTGGATCCTATGAAGGGATTCACATGCTATAAGTAAGATCACCATTAAGTACATGTTTCCATGACCAATAATGAATGGCTTATTGGATTGTTTGATTCAAGCAATGTACTTCACTAAGATATATTTTAATATTAGGTATCATCAAATAATCATAAGATAAAGTGATTTGGGGAAGACCACATTCAAAATGATTGATTATTTTTGTGAGTGATTTTCATTCAATTTAATTTGTCAAACATTCTAAGTACAAACAAGCCTCATGAAATAAGTATTGAATCATTTCAAATTTATGTTTGTGATAATACACTTGGATGACATCATTACTTTTAATCATTCTAAAGTGAAAAATTTGAAGTATTTAAAGTTGGTTTCAGATAAGATAATGGAAGAGAAATGGTTAGTGAACTTGAAGAAGGTAAATTTCATGCAATAGGAGATAATATATTTTCAATTTTTAATCTCAAATGATGGGTTGAAGATAGACCCTGATAAGGAGATGAAAATTTTAGATTAACCCTCACCAAAGATTATGTTTGAAGCAAGTGCTTTCCATGGGTTGGGTAGTTTTTATAGATAATTTATCAGAGACTTCAATAATATATGTGCATATATTACAAATATGATGGTGGGAGATAAATAGAAAGTTTAGTAGACTATTGCAATAGAGAGTAATTTTTAATTCTTGAAGATAAAAATGACATAAAAACTACTGTTATCCTTATGATACTTTTGAAATGTGTTAAAATTCATTGTGATGCAAGAGGAACTATAATAAGAGATATGTTGAGAAAATAAGGTAAGCCCATTACCTATTTCATAAAAAAATTGGGTGACATTATTAGGAAGTATTTAGTCTATTACCAAGAGTTATATGGAATTGTGCAATCTCTCAATAGGTGAAAACATCACTTGTTGTGAAATAAATTGAGTTTTACATATAAAATCATGATTTATAGATAAAAAATAATTAAGGTAAGATTAATAATTACATAGGAAGTGGGTAGAAACTATTTAGACTTATTCTCTTGTTTTGAAGCATAGGTGTAGAAAGTCAAATAAGGTAGTGGATGTGTTGAGTAGGTTATATCTTGTACTAAATTATTTAAAGATTAAGTTCAATGGATTTGAAACAATGAAGGAGTTATATGAGGAACACTTAATTTTATGATATGCATGGCCAATGTGTAGAAATTAAAAATGTTAGGACATAATTCTATGTTTATAGTACATGACACAAGATATATTATTATTTGAAAGATGAATGTTGTGTACACCAAAAGGTTCCATGAGAGATTTTTTTTGAAAGAGAACCATAACATAAGACTTCTCAGTCATTTTGTATATGAAAAGACTTTGGTGAATCTAAATAAAATATGTTACTACCCACTATTTAGTATATGCATGAATATTTTTTTACAAAGATGCAGAGTTTGCCAACATGTAAAAGGTAATAGTTATAATTTTATTTTCTATCATCCATTTCAAATCCTTGATAGACTATGGGATGTGTTGATAATGGATTTCATTAATTTTTTGCCTAGAAAACATTGAGGTAATGATTCTATATTTTTGTTGTGGATAGATGTTATAATGTGTCTCACATTATAGCATGCAAGAAGGCTAATAATGCCACACACATGAAGATTATTTTTCATATTGTAGGTGTTTCTTGATCGAATTATTTCATACTAAGATAAATATTTTTATATAACCTTATTATTTATGTATGGATGAATTTGGGCATCATATTCTACTTTAGTTCAGCATAACACCCTCAAATAGATGAAAAACAAAGGTGGTGAATTAGAGTCTTCATAATACATTGAGGTGTTTTGTTTGATACAAGTATAAACAATATGATTTAATGTTGGCACAAGTTAAACATGATTACAATGATTTAATCAACTAAAATATAAAAGTGTGTCATGTTTGGATAATGTATGGGATCAACCCTAAAGCCATATGTGACCTGATGAGTATATATGAGATGTGTAGGAGAAGTACAAAAGTTCAACACTTCACTCAAGATATGCATAATGTTCATAAATAATTCAAGATAATACTTAAACGTGGCACTAAAAAATATAACAAACATGTTGATATATGAAGGAGAGAGCTTATTTTTTAAGTTGGGGACTTGGTGTTGGAACATTTGCATAAGGAGAGTATTTTTTAAAATGATTAATAAAAAGAATGTGGAATAATATTGGGCCTTGAAATATTTTGAGGAATTTTTCAACTAATGTGTATGTGATTGAGTTTCCAAACAAAGTAGGTATTTCACCTATCTTTAATGTGGCTGTCTTACACCCATATTTTGAAGGGAAAATGAGTAACATTATAGATTTTTAATTAGGATTGGATAGAGTAATTTCCATAAGTAGAGAAAGGGGAGATGAAATCCATTCTTTATATTCAACTTATAAATAAGACATGATTCTTTGGTCACTACAAGTACTTGGTAAAGTGGAAAGATATAGAAGCTGAAGAGAACACTTAGACATGAATTATCCAATATTGCCAAAAATGAAAATACTATTTCTTAGCTCATAACATGTTATTTAATAGGATATTATGGTCCTTTTTATTTACTATGGGTGTATCATTCACTAACATCCATAATAGATAAGTTATTATACATAAAATTAATATAGATTAATGGTTTTCTACATCCTTTTGCTTTGTCATTTCTTCTAGGGACTTTGGTTACGAGTTTTTGCCCTTAGTTTCCATTTCATGGAGTTCTCAATTTTGATGTGTATTTTTGGGTTTTTTAAAATTTAATTTAGATCAAACTCTTATTTTCTATAAGTCTCTCATCTCTTATAATTGGGTTCTTAATCCATAATTAGGTATATGGAAAATTATTTATTAAATCTTATTTATAATCATCATTCCATGTACCTATTACGTCTTGACAAAAATTAATATTTTCATATAGTGTTGATTGGGTTTGACATTACCAATTATGTATGTATATTTTTGGTTTATTCCATGTATTGCCAATTAGAACTTTACACTTGATTGAGTCTTTGTGAAGATTTTATAATATTTATAATGCTAATCAAATTTTGTATTCTTGATGAGGTCTTGTTGAATCCAAGACATATTTTCAAATGTTTTAATACTTTTGATTATTTAATTGGTCAACATATTACTTAAGTGTTTTGGGAAATACTAATTGAGTTTTGTTTGGTAATTAGGTCTTGAATACTAGTGAGTGGAATGCATAATTGTGTGTGGGTTTTCAAACCTTATTTGAACTGGATTTTGTTCAACAACTATGTAATAAATATGTTCAATTTTTTAATATTTTTATGTGGGAATAAATTTCTTGACCAGGTCCATGAAGATTTATGGGAAAACATGTAGTGTTGAGAAGAGTTAGAGACCCGACTAGATCATGAGAGGTTTTACTAGTTGTAATTAGTGTTAATTATGGGTTGAAAAATCAAACAAGTCTTTGTGATATTTAAAATCCTTTAAATTATTCTAAAAATCTCATTAATATTTATTTTTTAAAAGCATGTTTAACTAATCTTTTTATTGTCAATGAAAGAACATTTAGATTTATTATAGTTGTTTAAATTTGTTTTTAGACTTTAGTAATGTTTTCAAACCTATAGTAGTTTGTTTGGGAAGATGAAATGACATGGAAGAGTAAGAGACACATGGGGAAGATGATGGATCATACCATTCCCATCGTAAATGCTAAAATAGAACTTGTTTTTAAAATTCTTCTTCTCAAGAGTGTATTTCTTCTACCTGATTTTGAATATTGAGGAAACTTATTTAGTTTGTTTTATTCTCCTCTTTATATTGATGAAACATTATGTTGTTAAAATTTTTATGCAATCCCTACTAGCGAATACTTACATTACTCTTTTTATTTCCTTCCATGTTAATAAAGGTAATGGAATCATGAGCTGAGTTTTGAATTTTATTTCTAATTTGGTTGTCATGAGTGGATGTATTTTCCTAAACCAAGCATCAAAGGAAAAATGGTTTTCATAGATGTGAACCTTATTCTCTATGTCCACCACAACCATGGGTGGAGGATTAATTTATAATCTACCTAAGCAAGGTGATTATAGATAAATAAAATATGTATACTATCTCCTTGGACTGAAATATAATCTTCTTAGTATTGTAAAATTCATTCAAAATAGACATAGGGTCCGGTTTGATAATAAAAAATGCATTATTTGTTATTAAAATCATAAAATTATAAAAATTACAAATTTTAAAAGGATAAGGAAAATAATAGTCCCTTCAAAAATGTAAAATGAATTATTAAATGCATTCAAAATTGTCATAGTAGATCAATCTAGTTTGGGGCATTTAATATTTTCTCACTTGAGTTTTATTGGGTTGATTTTTTGTATAAAAAATAAATGGTAGGAGTGTTTCCTTTGATGTAATAACCTAATAAAAATTATGAAGGTTGCATTTTTAAATCAACATAGAAATGTCATTCCCTATCTTAAATCATGGACAATAATTAATAAAATTAAATTTATTCATTTTGATTTGTGAAATCCTATGCAATCCCTATTTATTTATAAATTTTTTTATTTCATAAAATTCATAGATGAATTTAGAAAAAATAAACATGTTTTAGTTTTTAAAATATAAATATAAGGCATTTGGGATATTCAAACAATTCAAAGACTTGGGTGAAAATTAAAGTGGAAACTTTGAAAATATTATTATAATTGACAAAGGTGGTGTATAAATAAAATGGAAACTTTTGAAAATAAAATGGAATTAATAAAAAATTACAACTAGGTATACACAAAAACAAAATGGTGTCAAAGAAAAATAAATAGAACCATTCAAGAAATGGTTAGGAGTATGTTAAGATTTAAATAACTATAAAATGAATTAGGCTTTTAAGTTTTAACATCTATATATTATTTACTAAATAGAATTTAGAAAAATTTATTATTGATAGGACTCCTCGAGAAGCATAGAATAGGAAAAAGCAAAGTGTTGATTTTTATTTTTATTTTTTGTTGTTGTTGTTGTTGTTGTTGTGTAGCATATGTGCATGTGCCTGAAGAAAGAAGTAATAAATTAGATGATAAATGAGATAAATTCATCTTCATTAGATATAGATAGATATTAAAATGTTATAAGTTATATAATATATTCATAAAAGAGTTGATAAGCAATAGAGATGATATTTTTTATGAAGATGCGATATGGGGTGAAAATAAGGATTCAACTTCAATACTCAATTAGATTCATATTTCATCGATAACACAATCTATAGGTTTTACAAGTGTAAATAATCATCTTAGAACTCAACGTGTTGCTCAATAAATACCTTTGTCTCTTCCACCATAACCTCTAAGGCATTGCTCAAAATATATTTCTCACAACTACTACTCCCAACATAGGAGAAAGGTCTACTATTCACCTTTGTGGCATCACTTAGGTGACATTACAAGGAAAATATGATGTTTTAATGAGATATATGAGGCATCCATATATGAAGGAGATAATAATTAAATTGTAAAATTTTCATTATTTTTTTATGTTGATCCTATTTATTTTGAAGAAGTTTTAAAGGGTAGAAAATGGTATGAAAACATGGAAAAAATGAAATAAAATGAGAAAATATGAATCGTGAGTTAATAAAACTTATAGAAAGAAAGAAAGTTATTATTTTCAAGTGGTTTTATAAAACCAATAACACCACAAAATGAAAAATATATATATTTAATACAAGGTTAGTGGTTAAAGGACATATGTAATAGTCTCGAAGAGACTACAATGAAACATTTGTAACTGTTACAAGGATGAAAACTATGAGAACTACTTTAGAAATAGTATCTCAACATAAGTCCAAGGTGAATTATTTTGATGTCAAATAATCCTTCCTAACTAGAGTGTTTGAGGAATTGTATGTCTACTAGCCTCCACATTATGACATTCTAGGTCATGAAAAAAGTGTATAAGTAGAAGGAAGCACTATATGGGAAAACCAGAGTGCTTAGGGCATACGATAGACACATAAATTCATATATGTTGAGAAATAAGTTTATCAAGAGTAGTAGTGAAATGACACTCTACATAAAAGATAATGATCAACATGAAATTTTAATTATTTTATTATATGTAAATGATTTAATTTTTATTAAGAATGTAAATATGTCCAATGAGAGTTTATATTGTAAATGAAGAAAAACATTGAAATGATAGATTTAATATCATTGAAATAATTTATTAGTATTAAGGTAAAAAAATAATAATTGATTGTATTTTCATCTCTCAATCAAAATATGAAAAAGATATTTTAAATGGTTATAAAATTTTGAATAGTAATCCTACATCAACAATAGTTGTCAAAGGTTTGAAGTTGGGTAAACAATATTATAGTAGTAATGTGGATCAAACATTATATAAGATTTTGGTTGTAAATGTAATGTATTTAACAATAATAAGAGTAGGCATTACGTATGTAGTTAGTCTAAACTTTAGGTTTGTAAATACTCCAAAGGAAGTACATCGACAAGCAGGGAAACAAATATTAAGATATATCAATGGAACCAAAATCCATAAAGTTTTGTATATTTCATAAAATAATTTAACTTTAATTGATTATATAGATAATGATTAGGTAGACAATATTAATGATAGAGAGAATATATGTGGGTACATTTTTTCAGATTTAGTTTGAATCTCTCCCATGATCTTATATGAAATAACCTATTAATCACTCTCCATAATAAAAATTGAATTTATAATAATAAATTCATCACCTTTTCAAGCTATTTAGATCATAAGAATCTTGTCTTTGAATGAGGAATAGAGAGAAGAAACAACAATATTTTATAATATCTATTCTCTATAGATCTATTAAAAAATCTAGTTTTCCTTGGACATAGAAAACACATCGATAATAGATCAATTTATAAAAAATATATATATTTAGAATGGAGATATAAGATCAAAATATTAGCTCACAAATATATTTAAAAAAGTATTATCAAAAGAAAATTTTGAATAATTAAGAGGAAATTTAGGTTTCATTGATCACTTTGATGTCAAGCTTAAGAGAGGGTGCTGAAATTAATGTGCTTAAATTATTTCAAACCCACTTCTCCCGCTTGTACCTTGTCAATAAATATTCCCAAATACTTCAAGATATTTTATAAACTTAGCTAATCATTTAGAATAATGAATAAAAAATCAAATAGTCTAAACCTTTTCTTTTCAAACAATAATATGAAAAGGAACATTCAATAAAATATAATGTGTATAAATATTTGTCCTTGTGTTGTAACTGAGTATAGCAATAGATTAGAGCAACAATAATATACTAAAATGATAAGAGCATATCAATATTGGAAGAAAAACATAGAGTTGCAGTGAAAGAGAAGAATAAAGTAGCAATGTAAGATTAAAACATAGCAAGTATTCAACATCAAGATAATTAATTTTGATTTTATTGATATAAGATCTATTTTTATTTACGCTAACATATAAAAAAGAATAAAAATCCTTTGATTTATATGTGTATCTATGTTTATTGAATATCATTACTATTTATATAAGTGTTTTTAATAAATTACATAATATAGAAAAAAACAAATTTACACTTATCCCTCTAACATGGGTTCAATTCTTCCCACTGTAATAAAAAAAATTAAAACATAATATTATTTTAAAGGATAAAAATAACCCAAAAAAATAAAAAAGGAAAGAAAAATTATCACAAAATTTAGAAATTAAAATATCTTCATGATAATAATGGGTATGCCACACATACAACCATTGTTGTCATGCGGAGTGCGATAGTTCATTCAAGTTTCTTTATTTTTTTCAATCACACAACCAAAGTGATGGACCCTCAAGTGTGACATGGGAATAATTTATATATCAATTGGCTCAATAGAAATTAAGCTTTACATGGATCCCAAAACCATTATAGTATTTGGGGTAATACAAAAGGGTAATTTTGTTTTTGCATTTTGAGGCAATAATTATTTTTCTTCCACTAGTTTGATATAGCCCACACCTATTTTTAGTACCTGATGGTACATAATTAATTTACCCTATATACCATCAACAACCAATGAAATCCTTGACTTTACTGAAAATTTATCAATTTTTAAAATTTCTAGTGTAGGCTATGAATAAATTATCTTTTAGCTAGTTAACATTAAAAAGTGAATAATGGTAACTATCATCATCTAATGAAAAGCATTTGGAAGAATTAAAATTGAGTGGAAGCTTTTATCAATATTGAAATATAAAATGTATTTAACATAACAAATAAAGTGGACCACCATGAAAAAAAATTCTATCGATGGTAGAGGCAAGGACAAGTGCTTGCAGTAGTTATTGCCAAAATGACATTTCATTGACAACTTCCCCGTGTAGGGAATTATTATTTCACTTCAGTCTATTGGTAGAATATTATTTTCCCCTCTCAATCCTACCCATGTTTCCTTCCCTTGTTTAACTATTTATACTGGTCATTCACTTGTGACAAAATAGGGTTGAACTGACTTGAACAAATGTAACATAATGCTTTCTCAATTGAAGGTCATTTTCTTGGATAAGCCTTTGCTTACTGGACCTCATTGCCTAAGTTATCTGGTGAGTGATTCTTTTGATGTAATGTCAAAGCAACTGCAATCACTTGTATTTATCATATTTTTAATAGGTTGTCACTTAGAAGCAATTCTCTATAAATTAGACTTCAAAATGGGCCATTAGTATAGTTCCTGTAAAATAAACACCAATTATATCTGCATCAAATCATTTGTAATATAGGACAACATACAAAATTACTTATAAATTTGCTCTGTAATCTTTGAGGTATGAAGAAGTCAATGCCTATTATTTCCCTACTCAAATTCATAAGGAATTTCCTTTTTTTAGGAATTACAAGCTGGTCAGATTTTGATTTATTTTGTTTCATTGGAAAAAATGTTTGAAAATGCTTGACATATATTTTGGCTTTTATGGGTTTGTTCATACCATACAATGCAAAGACCTAAAAAAATTAAAACTACGTTACAAACAGACGGTGAAACTATTTCTAGGATTTAAATAGACCGAACAGGTAGCTGAGATAGAATATCTAAGAAAAAATAAGCATTCAGAGCTACAATTATTAAAGACATGATTCAAGTGACAAACCATTTCAATATTGAACACACCTATGAAGGATAAACAAACAACTTATATTATCATACATAAATAGTTTACAATGGGCTTCCAAGCTCAGACAAATAACTAGATTCAATGGCCATTCTGAGGCCCACAACACCTAAACATAATGGTCATTTTCTAGGCCCATCACAATTGGATTCAATGGCCATTCTAAGGCTCATATATCCTACCAGCTTCAACTCAATTACACCCTATGCATACTTAAAACATAATAATTACAAATATTATAATATTCATTGAAAGGATCTAGATATCCTTGGAAATGATGCAAATTTTCTAAGCTTACCTATGTCCCACCAAATGATATTCAATACATTAATGAAGTAAATATATTACCTAAGATATGTAATGATGAAATATGTAGCAGGATATGGAAAGGTCACCAAGATGTGATAGAAACATGGCTAGTTAAAGATTTGGTCTTTGGTGCATTGATTAAGTAGGTAGATTAGAGTACCTACATGACTAAAACCATATTTTCTAGCAAGACCCTATCTTGGTTTTGAACCCATGTATTGCAATTTTTTGTTATAGAATACTTTGAAGGCATTAATTTCCTATGTAAAATTTTCTAGCTTTCATGGAGATGCCATGGCCACTTCAACTAGGAGCAACGTTATGTAGTAATTTCTTGATCAAGATCTACGATGTTTTTTAGACTTTTCTAAAAAAATTCCTTCTAGTATTTAACATAATTCTTCAACCCAATTCATTTCTAAAGTTTATTCATGTCTTTTATGGTTTTGAATTGGAGTACAAACTAACCAAATTTTAATTACTTTCTGTTCATAATGAATCTAATAATTATAATGAAATGGTCATACACCATGATTATGGAATGGAAACTATGAATAATCTAAGAATTATGATTTCAAATGCTCAATAATTTTGAATACCATATGATTTGAATACTTAGTAGTTTATTTACCTATTCTTTTTGTACACTACAACTTTTTTTTCCTAAAATTTAATTTATATTTGTTTTAATATAAATTGAATTAGTTTTATATTTATTTCTATTAATTTTTAGATATTTCAATCCATATGTAGGGGTGGCCCTCAAAATATGATGGTAAATAGTGTGAAAGTGACACTTTTTCCCCTATTCTTCAGTTACAATATCTCCTTATCCAGTGCCCCCTAATCCTACATCAAATTTTACCATTGTAAAGCGATTATATGTTTTAATCATTGGTCAAGATATAAATATTTTCACATGATAAACAAATTCCTCCAATTTTTTTGTTATTATTTTTATTTAGGGGTTTCTTAGTGCAAACATAAAACAACTTATTTGAGAAAATTTTGATTGCATAATTTTTGTTTTATATATTAGTAAGTAATAGTAAACAATTCACATTAAACCATGGTTTAAGTGATCCAAATTTTAAGCTACAGTAAATCTAACAAAAATCCATGGCTTATAACATGGTTTAAGGCCTTCTTGTAATCACACATCAATAAATAATCTACATTGAGGGAAATAGAAAGCAAATCTTTCCTCTGAGTTCAAGGAAAAAATGCACAATCTTCTTCTTCCCACTACACATAAGGATTAATTGAAGCTCCTAAGATGTAGAGCATTAGAAGAGTATTGGTAAGAAGTGCAACTGTGTTTTTAACTTCCTTATTTTATTTGGCCAAGACTTAGACCTAATCAAATGATTTGTTGTCTGCCCACTAAATTTTACAAGGCTACCAAGAAATGGCTAGTGGCAAGCCATACCATAATTAAGTTCCCCATGGGTGAAAGTAGGGATCATAAATGAACCAACTTTGTATTAAAAAATTATAAATAAATAAATAAATCAAAACTTACCAAATGTAGAGCTGCTAAATGGAAATCACTGATAAAATTGGAGCTACACTTGTCCTAAACATGGAGTAAAAAAAACACATATAGCAAGGGGGACCTTACGCTTAGGCCTCACTCTTCCTATTTTGTTTCTTGCTAGGCCTTATTCTTTATTAATTAGTATGTCACCATGATGCCCACTTCAGCCCCTCCCCTATCTCTGTCCAAAATTTATCTACAAACAAAAACTAAAATATATGTAAACTTTTTAGGCTATAAATCTTTTTATTAGCATGAAAAGTTTGGATTTATAAACAAATAAATGTCATAGAACATTAGAACTCAAAGTCAAAGAGTTCTATGTTTGAAAATTACAGTCTAAGTATTGATATTTTCCTTGTTCCTACTGTCAACTAATTTTGTTCTCTATCAATTATTTTTCTATTACTCTTTTCAATATTAGGTACTAAAGCCTCATTGCAACATGACACATGTTATAAAACAAGTTCTTAACACACTCACTACTCCCATTCATATGTACGACCATTTTAATAAACAAGTATTGTTGTCTAAGCATGTTCATGTTTACCCAGATTTTGAAAACAAATATCACATTTCTTTATAATCAACAATTTAAATAATGAACTTTTAAGAAAAAAGGATGGAGACTAGGGTTTTGTTAAAATATATATACACGAATAAGGTAAAAGTACTAGTGACATTATAAAATTAAAGCTTCAAAGCTCATATTTTTATTTGCATGTGTGGTGACCTTGACTACCCTATTGCCCTAGAGTACAATTGTGGGTGCTAGTACATTTCATAGGCATTGAAAGTATATGACCATTACCTTTAAGTAGGGTTGTTGGATTTAAGTAAAAAAGAATAAATATTTATTGAATTGTAAATTAAAGTGTTTGAGATGGTGTTTTCGCTGCCACTGCCTTCTGCATATCAATGTGTGTGCATTTCCATTCTACATTGAGTAAAATCTAAAGTAAGGAGGTTATGTACCTTTCATTATCATATAATTAACAAGAGAGATGAAACAAAACAAATGAAATCTCGAGTTTATATAGAACAGGATCATCTGATATGATCATATCATATATGATGGATAAGTTAAAAAGTGGAAATCAGAAAGAAGGATGTTGAATGAAAATTAAAAATAACCATACGATTTCATTAAAAGTTAATGATGGACATTAAATGTTAATGATGGCCATTGAAGATGATTTTTTCGACAAAAACGGTAACGGAAAGGGTACATAGGATATGCTAAAATGTATAAAAGTGAAAATGGAAAACAACATGGATGTCACACTTACTCTCACCTAGTTAGTGATGTACTTCCATTCAATGCTGACGAACCTTTAACTACATTGAAACAACTTATTTTGAAACTTTAACACCGACAAAAATATAATACAAGGCACGTAATATTTTAAATATGAAAATGACATGCGTAAACATAAATACATGTCACATCAAAATCCTAAAAATATGTATACAATTATTTGTTTTGGAGCTAGGTGATACGATTTCATGTACATGTGGAACAACAATATCTATATTACCATCTGTATCTCAACTATACTGGTTACCTCACAAAATTATGTCCCTTGAATACAAATATAACCGAAAAAAAACAATAATATAAATAGTTTCAGTCATTCGACTTTTCTATTTCTAGCACCTGTAGCCCTTTCCATTCATGTCCTTCTTGTTCACTTGAAGCAAGTCCTCCTCTGCCTATGAAAGTGATTTGAATTATTGGGGGTTAGATAGTTATGGAAATCCATTCTCTACGAAGTCCCATACATCTTGAAAAAAAACAATGTATTCATCTTTATGCTCCAAAAGTCAGTTCTTGCCTTTGAGTATAGGAATTTGTGGTTAAGTTATCTTCCTTCGTACACCGGACATGGTGGATTGATGCATGCAATTGGAGCATTGTGGCTTGGCAATGTTCCTTAGCGTAGATCTGACGGCGTAGAACTAAGGTGAAAAATAAGTAGGCGATATAACTAAGTACAATACTTGGGCACAAAAACATTAAGTATAACTGTTGAGTCTCTGAACTATCGACCTTTAGTTGGAGAGTTTAAATTTGAATGGAAGTTCTCAAGAACTAAGGTTGAAAGCTTACACACTGGTCTGACACGCTTTGTTTCGGGTGCAATTCTTCAACACAAGCGTTTGACTAGCGCTAATATAAGGTGTTAAAGGTTGGCACAATTGTTAAATAAAGTTTACCTTAGATTAGACAAGTGTACTCTGGAAAGAACAATTGAGGCTTCTGTAGAACCTTGAAAGATTATTCACATTTACAAATCCTTGGTCAGCTAACGCTGCTATCTTCCACCAATAAGCCGGGCTCAAAGTTTAATGTGTTTATTTTCTCCAACATTGCCTCAAAATGATTGAAGGAAACTGGATCAATTTTGATGGCTCAGTTAACGAACGCAATCTCAGAGAATATGACTTGGCTCGAACAGTTAGTGGCTTTGCCTCAGCACACTCTCAGGCTCAACGTACAAGTTTTCGTCGCTCTGACTTAAATAGACAACGGCTCGACATCGTCTTGGTTTAGATGGTGCTGCATACATAGACAAAGCTCGGAGGTTCGCAAAGCTCTGATACCAGATTGAAGGGATCTGAGAGCCAACATAACCTAATTTGCTATTAAAAAAAGAACAAATAAAAAAACTACTTTTAAATACACACCAAATAAAAATTTAAAAAAACTACTTTTAATACACACCAAATAAAAGTCAAAAAAAATAAAAAATTGAAAATCATTCAAAGACCCAATATACACTAATTAAAATAGATTTTAATTATCAAATATGGAGAGCTTTGATTCTCAGATGCTACATGGGCAGATTCTAGAATGAATTTGACAGAGCTTTGCTGGTTGTAGTTTTCATTATGAAATACAATACAATAAATCTTTCATGTTAGTTCATCGAACTCTCCAGAGATGGCTGCACTTTCGAGAATATCATTGCATTGAATGCATTAATGAAAGGTATCTAGTTATATGAGATATCAGACGGTAAGTGTACAACAAGATAGGTAAGGTATCTACTTGTATTGGATGTTATGGACTGACAGGCATTCAATAGAGGTAAGTAAGGTTATCCATATTCGTTGGTACGTAGCGTGGAGTACACGTGGAGATCACATTTTTCAACGCGGTCAACCGTTGTCAACCAAAAAGGTCGAAACATACATGTGCTATCCTCGCGACCTGTTGTAACCCAAATGACGTAACCCAGATGACGTAACGAATTCAAATAAATTCACGATTTGAAATGCATTCATCATTTGTTCTATTTGTCAACTTCCGACTCAGAACTGCGCGATGACATTTTCTACTCAGGTAGCATGGGCAACACTTTATGTGCTCTCTACCTGCTTCTCTACACCTAGATTATTGTAGCAATACTCGGCTTACGGAAAAGATGTCATCGTAGGTGTGTTTGACACATGAACATGGCCTGAAAGTAGAATTTTAAATGATGAAGGCCTTGGACGAGTTCCCGCAAGATGGAAAAGTAAATGTGAAAGTGGCCAGGCATTAAACTCTTTGCAGTACAATAGAAAAATCACTCATGTTCGATAGTTTTTCAAAGGCTATGAAAAACATCAAAATATCATTGAAACATGGAATACAAATCTCCTCGATACAATAATGGGCATGGCATCACATATAGCTTAGGTTGTCACTGCCATCTACCCTGGTTGGTTAAAGTTTATTTATTTTTTCCAATGGCACAAACAAAGCGGTGGCCCCTCAAGTGCAACTAGCCATCTATAAAGCATTTTGTGGACATGAAGATAACTTAGACTTATGGGACATGGAGGTAACTTCGACTTGTGGGACATGGCTATTGTAATGGAACAATCAGACAGTGTGGGCATCTTTTCTATGTCAATTGGATCAGCAAACACATAATTTTACATGAATCCCAAAGCCATTGCAACATTTTTGGTCATAGGAAAGGATGTTTTTGTTTTTACCATTTGAGGCAACAATAATATTTTTGATTACAAATGTGGGTGGCAGTAAAATTCACAGCCATGGAATGCATATGAAAATTGTATTTTATTACAGTAGTTGGACTTAAGGAAAAAAGGGCTCAATATGAATTGCATTGGAAACTAAAGTGTAAGACATGGTGCTTCCAGAGCTAATACCTTCTAGTGTTAGAAAGTCAAGTTAATTGGAGATAATTTCTCCCACCTCCCTCCTTTATCATGCAAGCTGTTAAGCATCAGTTAGTAAACTGACAGTTAGGATTGAGTTAGTTAACAATCAGTTAGATATGAGTTTGTTTGAACAAGCAGTTAGTTAAGTAGTTGAAGCTAATAATAGATGAGTCTATTTTCAGTTATTGTTTAGTTTTTAATTCTATTTAAAGACCCTATGGGCGCTCAATGTAATCAAGGGAAATTAGAAGATGAATAGAATTGTGTTTCTCAAGATTGCTGTAGCTTTCTGAGTTCCAGGTAAACAGTTCTTGTTTTCTTGTTTATTTTCTATTCATATTTTCCTTCAAATTGGTATCAGAGCACAGGTTGTGGCAGAAGAGCACAGGTTAGAAAGAGAAAACCCTGGTTAGAAAAGCAGCCAGCAAGGGGAGCGAAGCAGTCGGGTGAAGGAAAAGCGCAGGTATTGCCAGCAGGCAGCGCAAGACCGACATCGGCAGTTATAGACCGACATCGGCCGACCCCAGACCAACAAGTGACCGACGACGGCAGAAAGAACCGACGTCGGCAATTTCAGCGACCGACCTCGGCAGTGTAACCGACGGCGGTGACTGTGTGTCAGAAATAGTGACCAGAAAGTCATTCAAGCTTAAGAAATGGCAGCATCTAACAGTATTTCACAGCCTCAAATTCCCGTTTTCGATGGTAAGAATTACGATTTTTGGGCAATTAAGATGCGAACTTTATTTTGCTCATAAGATGTATGGGATTTGGTAGAAAGTGGTTTTGTAGAACCGCAGGACGAGGCAGCCCATCTAGCGTTAAATCAAGCACAAAAGGACCACCTTAAAGAGAATAGAAAGAAAGATGCAAAAGCCTTATTTATAATCCAACAGGGATTGGATGAATCGATATTTTTCAGAGTTGCAGCAGCAACGCGATCCAGAGAGGCATGGAAAATCTTGGAGACCACTTATAGAGGTAATACGAAGGTAAAAATTGCTAAATTGCAATCTCTAAGAAGAACTTTTGAAAATTTGCAAATGAATGAATCAGAATCAATAGATCAGTTTATGGGTCAAGTTTTGAATATAGTGAATCAGATTAGATCTAATGGAGAAACGATGACAGATCAAAAGATTATAGAGAAAGTACTCAGATGTTTACCCAGTAAGTTCGATGCTATAGTAGTAGCTATTGAAGAAACTAAAGATTTGGAACAATTATCTGTAGATGAATTAATGGGTTCTTTGTTAACACATGAATCTAGAATGAATAGGAATAACTCTTCGCTTGAGAATGCATTCAAGTCACAGGTATCAGTTGGCAGAGGAAGAGGAAGAGCCAGGTCAAGCTTCAGAGGAAGAGGCAGAGGCAGATATGGAAAGAACAATTCAGAGGAAGATGAGAAAAATAATCAAAACTACAGTAGTAGAGGAAACTACAACAACAGAGGACGTGGTCACAACCACTCACAACAAGGTTCTCAAAGTTTTGATAAATCTAATGTTTAATGTTATTATTGCAAGAAATATGGTCATTATGCTAGTGACTGCAGAAATAAACCAGGATATGTGTACAAACAGAATGCTAATTACACAGATGAATCTAGTTCTAATTCCGGAAGCATGTTTCTTACTTGTAATGTTACTCAAGAAAAAGCTAAAGATATTTGGTTTTTAGACAGTGGATGCAGTAATCATATGACAGGAAATAAAGAATTTTTTGCTAGTCTTGATGATTCTGTAAGATCAGAAGTGAAACTAGGAAATGATATCACAGTAGATGTCATGGGTAAAGGTGTCATAAATGTTTTGGCCAAGAATGGTGAAAGAAGATTTATACCTGATGTTTATTTTGTACCTAGATTAAAACATAATCTTTTGAGTGTTGGTCAGTTAGTGCAGAAAGGTTACAGAGTATCTTTTATGGATAATGTCTGCACAATATTGGACAAGGTTCCAAGTGACAGGTTGATAGGAAAAGTGGAGATGACCAAGAATCGCATGTTCCCTCTTCATATTCAGTGCATCCAAGGAGAAGAAGAAGCTCACTACAAATCCATACAGCTAGATCAATCATGGTTATGGCACTTAAGGTACGGACACTTACATTTTGGAGCTTTAAATTTGTTACAGAAGAAAAATATGGTGAAGGGTTTACCACCAATAGAACAGCCAAGAAGTTCATGTGACAGTTGTATTCTAGCAAAACAGCATAGAGAGAGTTTTCCAGTAGGAGGCTCATATAGAGCTAAGGTAATATTGGAGTTAGCCCATAGTGATTTATGTGGATCAATGCAAACTCCATCATTTGGAGGTAGTACTTATTTTCTAACATTCATTGATGACTTTAGCAGAAAGACTTGGATCTACTTTCTCAAAAACAAATCTGAAGCATTTGGAAAGTTTAAAGAATTCAAGGCAATGGTTGAAAAGCAGAGTGGCCGATATATCAAGGTACTCAGATCTGATAGAGGAGGTGAATACATGTCTAATCAATTTCAAGATTTTTGCAGATATCATGGAATCAAAAGACAGTTGACTACAAGGTACACACCACAGCAGAATGGTGTAGCAGAAAGAAAGAACAGAACAATCATGGAAATGGCAAGAAGCATGTTGAAAGCTAAACACTTGTCAAATGAATATTGGGCAGAAGCAGTAGCTTGTGCAGTGTATATTCTGAACAGAAGCCCAACAAAGAGTGTCAGAGATCGAATTCCACAAGAAGCATGGAATGGTAAGAAATATAGTGTATATCATTTCAGAATTTTTGGTTGTGTAGCATATTCTCTTATCCCATCTAAATTGAGAAAGAAACTTGATGATAGAGGTGAGAAATGCATTTTTATTGGATATTCTGAAGAATCAAAGGCATATAAGTTATATAACCCAGTTTCAAAGCAAGTGATTATTAGCAGGGATGTTGAATTTAAGGAAGCAGAAGCATGGGATGGTAGCACCATCATTGTTGGGGCACCAATTCCACAGGATGAAGAAGTTTCTGAAGAACAAAATTTGCAAGGTGGACAATCCTCTCCACAAGCAGGCACAACCACTCCAGTAAGAACACCAAGAAGGTTTGAACAAGGTGAATCTAGTCATGCATGTCACCCTACTCCAAATTCACAAGTAAGTGATGAATCAGATCCAACTCTTGCTACTTTACGAGCAAGATTTAAAGGTAAGAAGATGAGAAGTTTAAATGAGATTTACAATCAAGAAGAAGAAAAATTAGATTTGGTTTCAAATTTTGCTCTTTTCACTCATGACCCTATGTCTTATGAAGAAGCAGTGAATGAGGAACATTGGCTAAAAGCAATGGATGAAGAATTGAATGCTATTGAAAGAAATCAAACATGGGATGTAACTACTCTACCTGAAGGTAAGGATTGTATTGTAGTTAAATGGGTTTATAAGACTAAATTTGATGCAGATGGAAATGTTGAAAAGCACAAGGCAAGGTTAGTTGCAAAAGGTTTTGCACAAGAACATGGAGTGGACTATAATGAAACATTTGCACCAGTTTCTAGATTGGATACTGTAAGAATGGTATTATCCATAGCTGCTCAGAATAATTGGTATGTATATCAAATGGATGTAAAATCAACTTTTTTGAATGGATTTCTAGATGAAGAAGTATATGTGAAACAGCGCACAGGTTATGAAGTTCAAGGACATGAAGAAAAACTTTACAGATTGAAGAAAGCTCTTTATGGTCTTAAGCAAGCACCAAGAGCATGGTATAGCCAGATAGATTCTTATATGATAAGCAAAGGATTCAGTAGAAGCGATAGTGAGCCTACTTTGTACACAAAAATCAGCAAAGAAGGTCAAATTTTAATTGTGTGTTTGTATGTTGATGATTTGATTTTTACTGGAAACTTGTCTATAGACACTTTTAAATCAGCAATGAAGAATGAATTTGAAATGACAGGTTTGGGATTAATGAAGTATTTTTTGGGAATAGAAGTTGAACAATCAGAGAAAGGAATATTTATCTGTCAAACAAAGTATGCAAAGGACGTGTTAAAAAGATTTAAGATGCTGAATTGTAAATCAGCACCTACACCAGTTGCTACAGGGACTAAACTTAGCAAAGAAGACAAAGGATCCAATGTTGATTCTACAATATTCAAAAGGCTAGTTGGTAGTTTGATGTATCTTACAGCTACTAGACCAGATATCAGTTATGGGGTTAGCTTAATCTCAAGATTCATGGAGTCACCAAAAGACTCACATTGGCAAGTTGGAAAAAGGATATTAAGATATGTGGCAGGAACTACAGATTATGGAATTTTATATTCCACAACTAACGATTTTAGTTTGATTGGTTTTACAGATAGTGATTTTGCAGGTAGCGTTGATGATAGGAAGAGTACTTCTGGACATGCCTTTATTTTAGGCAAAGGTGTGGTCACATGGGCATCCAAAAAACAGCCTATAGTGACACTTTCATCAGCTGAAGCAGAGTATGTTGCAGCCACATCAGCAGCATGTCAAGCAACATGGATGAGAAGAATATTGAAAGATTTATTACAGGCACAGAAGGAGTCAACACCAATCTTCTGTGATAACAAATCAGCAATCGCTTTATCAAAAAATCATGTGTTTCACAAGAGGAGCAAGCACATAGATACAAGATTTCACTTTATCAGAGAGTTAGTGAACAATGGAGAAATCCATCTAGATTTTTGCAGATCTGAAGATCAACTAGCAGATATATTCACAAAGGCATTACCAAAAGAGACCTTTGATTATTTGAGACAAAATTTAGGCATTGTAAATGCTAAAATTGTAAGTGGTAAAAATTAAGGGGGAGTGTTAGAAAGTCAAGTTAATTGGAGATAATTTCTCCCACCTCCCTCCTTTATCATGCAAGCTGTTAAGCATCAGTTAGTAAATTGACAGTTAGGATTGAGTTAGTTAACAATCAGTTAGATATGAGTTTGTTTGAACAAGCAGTTAGTTAAGTAGTTGAAGCTAATAATAGATGAGTCTATTTTCAGTTATTGTTTAGTTTTTAATTCTATTTAAAGACCCTATGGGCGCTCAATGTAATCAAGGGAAATTAGAAGATGAATAGAATTGTGTTTCTCAAGATTGCTGTAGCTTTCTGAGTTCCAGGTAAACAGTTCTTGTTTTCTTGTTTATTTTCTATTCATATTTTCCTTCAGATATCAATGTGTGTGGATTCCCATTCTGGACTGGCAAAACTAGAAGGTAGTGAGGGTTTATGCATTTCACTATCATATCATTAACAAGAGAAACAAAACAAAACAAAGGAAATCACGAGTCTAAGCGACACACGATTATTTAATCTGATCCGATATTATAATATATGATGGATAAGCTAGAAAGTGGATGTGGAAAGAGAAAGCCATTGAATGGAAATAAAAAATAATAGTACAATTTCATAGAAAGTTAATGAATGGCATTGGATGGTGGGTTTTGTAAAATGTATAAAAGTGGAAATGGCAAACGAGAAAACGTATGTCAAAGGTTGTTCGTTCGATATCTTATGTTGCCGCACTCACCATCGCTTAGCTAGTGATGTAGTTCGTTCCCATGACGTTCTACCATTTTCATAAGGTTGATGTAATTACTGATATGAAATCATCAAGGAGAGAAAGTTATTGAATGAAAAAAATAAAAATAAAAAAAATTGTACAATTTCATTGAAAGTTAATGGTGGTCATTGAAGATGAATTATTTGGACAGAAAATGTAAGGTGAAGATGAATTATTTCGACAAAAAGTGTAAGGTAAGGGTTAGAAAGGGTATGCTAAAATGTATAATAGTGGAAATTGAAAATGATAAAACATATGTCAAAGGTCATTCATTCGGTAGGCTATGATGTCGCACTCGCCCTTGCCTAGCTAGTGATATACTTCGTTTCTGTCACATTCTACCACTTTCATTCAAGGCTTACACAACTACTTTTTAAACATTATTTTCATGACACACAAGAGACATTACAAAGAAAAAACTCAAATCCATATGTTTAGTAAATCTTATGCATTTGCTATATTATTTTAAATTTATTCATGATATATTCGGTAATTCTCATACATTTATTGTATTATTTTAAATTCGTTCATGATTTAAGATGTTAAGGAATTTCTTTTTATTTTATTTTTTGAAAAATCTTCACAAACTACATTTTATGTTTTTTTAAATTTAAGATCCTACATAATTTACTATATAAATGTTAAGAAAGGATTCCATTCTTTATTAAGTGAGAAGTATTAAAAATAAGATCTTTCTAATTTTTTTTCATATTTTGAGCATGATAAGCAAGGATTCCAAACATCACTCAAATAATGGCTAATTCTATTATGATAAATAAATTATTAATTTAAAAGACAAAAAAATAATCTATAAAGATTAAATTATTTTCATTTAAAAATCAAAATTATTCATATTAGTAAAGATATTAGAATTTTATAATAATTTTATTAAAGAAATTTATAAAATTTTCTTGGGTGTTTATATATTTCAATTAATTCACTTTTTCTTAACTAAAATTTGTTTGAAGTGGTACTTAAATGAAAATCCCTTGTCTTACTATAATGGATTAGATTCTTGACAAATTTGATAAATCTTTTGTTTTCAAAAAATATATTTATACATTGATTTTGTTTATCCTCATTTTAATATATAAAATTTTGGAGCCATAATCCCTATGTACTTTATAAATTGAATGTGTAATGGATTAAATTCTTGACAAATTTGATAAATCTTATGTTATCAAAAAGTATATTTGTACATTGATTTTGTTTATCCTCATTTTAATATATAAAATTTTGGAGCCACAATCCCTATGTACTTTATAAAGTGAATGAAATATATTTTACTTTTATATATGAAATATAAATCAAAATTTTATTACTTGAATTCTTTTCAACTTAAATTGAATTAAAAGATTTAAATAATTTTTAGATGTTGACTTATGGTCCTCTAAACTACATTCCTAGTGAAAATCATTTAAAAAAAAAAAAAGAAACATTAAACTTTTAAATGACATGATAATTAGTTTTAAAATTGATAGTTCTTTTCACATTTCTCAATATCTTATTAAAAATATTTATATGAATTAAATATGGCTCAGACATATATTTTGAAAAAATAACAAATGAATAAAACAATGTCTAAAATTTTGTGAGTTTGAATTATTATGCTTTCCAAAATACTTATATAAATTATCTCATAAACACATTCAACACCAACTTCTCTCCATCACATTTACATGAGTAATACAAAAGCATATTTATTTAAAATCAACCATTGAATTTATTTAACAAATCCTTTGCATACATTATTTGACAAATAAAGATTTTATCCTTATTTTGATGAATATTCATTTCCTAAAAAATATAAAGTGATACTTAAATATTTCATTTGTAATTAATTAACCATAAAAAAATTTAATTTACCCTTCAACATTTATTCTACAAATTTTACTTAAATATTCTACATTTATTCTGAGATAAATGACTCAAGTGACACTTCACCAAAAATAAAAATATTGAAGTACATATATGAGGCATCCAAGTATGAAGAAGACAGAAATGAATTTGTAAATTTTACTTTATTTTATGATGTTAATCTTATTTATTTTGAAGAATTTGTAAATGATAAAAAATTGCATTAAACCATGGTCAACCAAATTAAATAAATTGATAAAAATAGACTTGTGAGTTATCAAACCTTCCATCAAAACAGGATGCTATTATTTTAAAGTGGTTTATAAGATAAATAACACCATAGAAGGAAAAATTGAAATACAGAAGGCAAGGCTAGTTGTCAAATAGTATAAGCAGTAGTCTAGAAGAGAGTATAATGACACATTTGTCCCTATTGTAACGATAGAACCGTGAAAAATATTTTATCAATAGCATGTTAACATAAGTGGAAGGTGCATTGAAAGTAAGAATTGTATGTGCAACAACCCCTAGTTTATAATATTATAGATCATTAAAAAATCTATATAAACTAAATAAAGCACCGTATGGTCTTAAGAGAGTTCCAAGGACTTGGTATAGCTGCATCAATTCATATATGCTAAGAAATGGTTTTAGCAAGATTAGTAGTAGATATACACTCTACACCAATGCTAGAAATCAAAATGAAATTTCAATTTTTTTCATTTATGTAGATCATTTAATTTTTAATGGGGATTAAAATACGTTCATACAAGAGTTTATAGCAAAAATGAATAATTTTTTTAAATGAAAGATTTGATATTGTTCAAATACTTTAAAAGTGTTGAAGTTAAAAGAACACTAAATTATGGTATTTTTATACCTCAAACAAAATATTTAAAATATAGTTTTGGATGGTTTAAAATGTTGAATAATAACCTTGCATTAACACCAATAGCTACATGTTTGAAGCTGAGGAAATATGATTCTAGTAACAATTTGGATCCAACATTATATACAGTTTGGTTGTAATTTTAATGTATTTAACAACATCAAGACTAGACATCATATATGTAGTTAGTCAACACTCTATATTAATGAAGTATCTAAAGGAAGCACATTGGTAAGTAGGCAAACAAATATTAAGATATATCAATTGAACAAAAAATGATAGAATTTTTTATACCACATTCTATAATTTTGTGTTAGATGGTGATATAAATAGTTATTGGTTAGAAAATATCTATGATAGAGAGATTGCATATTTGTATGTTTTTTTAGCTTAAATTTGAAAATATCACATAGTATTTTAGGAAATAGGATATTTTATCACTCTCCACAACTAAAATTGAGTATATAAAAGTAAATTCAAAAAAATTTCAATCTATTTAGAACTGAATAATCTTATTATTTTTAATTGGGAGTATAAATAAGGAAAAATGATCTTTTATGATAATTTATCCCATATAAATCTTTCAAAAAATATAAATTTTCATGGATGCATCAAACATATATCTATTAGTTTGAGATTAAACTTAAGGGAGGGTGTTGAAACTAACAAGCTTGACTTCTTTTGATAAACCTAGAGAATCATCTATAATACCAAATAAGCAATTGAATAATGCAGACCTTTTATTTTTAGACATTAAGATGAAAAAGAGCATTCTAGAAATTATAATGTGTATAAATATTTATCTTTGAACTTTTAACTGGGAAAAGAAATAAAATAGAACAATAATTTATACTAAAATGAAAATCTTGAAGAAATAAATAGTAAAAAAGAAGTGCATAGTAGATGTGATAGAGAAGAATAAAGCAACATTGTAGGAGAAGAACATAGCAAATATTCAAAGGTAAGACTATTAAGTCTAATTTTCTTTAATTATATTTTATTTTTGTATAATCTAATATATAAAAGGGCAGAGAAATCAATTTTTTATGTGTATCTTTATTTTTTAAGTATTAGTACTTTTTATAGTAGTGTTTTTAAATAAAAATGGAGAATTTAGAAAAATATGTATACAATCATCATTCTATCATAGGTTCAAATCATCGAACTACAAGCAAAAAATAATTGGAGATCGATGCTATTAGAAAGGATATGAAAAAAAATATTTATGAATCTTGGGAATATAGATCTCCTCTAGACTAGAATGGGCATGTCACACACACAACCTATGTCATTAGGCGAGTTATAATGTTTAATTAAAGCTTCTTTGGTTTTCTAATCACATGGCCAAAGTGATGGACTCAAAATTATGACTCAACATCTATAAAAACATTTTATAGACCTTGAATAATGAACCCAAAAACTATCAAGATAATAATTTATCAATAGGCAAAGCTTTTGAAAAAATAACTAGTGTTGATTCATATTGTATGAGTTGAAATAATTAAAAACCCAAACCATGCTTAAATAAGTCTCAACTAAGAGTTAGAGTTAGAATGTAAAATTTGAAAAAATAACTAAAATCTAAAAAATACATCTATTTTTAGTAGTTGTTATTTTTAGTAAGTTTCACATTCAAGCGCACATAACTTTATAAATATCTTGAAATAATCTAACCACTATAAATAGCCTATTTGATGAAATTAATTTAAAATTAAGGTTCATTCCTAAAAATATATAATTTCTAAACATAGAAAATTTCCAAAAACTAATTAAATGATAATTTTGGCCACTCAAATGATCACATGTGGCCTCTAAAAAATATTGAAAACAACTCTAAGATGATAAAGTGACTTAGGATACCAACACATTTTTTTAGATGGTCATTTTGGTGCATGGAAGAGCTCAAACAGAGATATGCATGAAAATTTATGGCCTTTGAAATATTATCCTATTTTTTATGCATCATTCTCCTCTAGTTGAAAGTAATTCAAACTCTTATAAGTTGCTCTGATTGTACTGCTGCCATCTTTCTGTCAATCTTCTTCTGCTCCCATTATGTAATCCAAGTGTTGTCTTATTTCAAAAATTATTTCCACTACACCAAATACATGTTATAATTCCCTTGTCTTGTGTTCATTATCTTCATATCCAAAACCTGCACTATTTTTTCCTTCTTCTTTGGAAATTATTACCCCCAATTTACTTCTTCATCTTTATCACCTTCGCTATATTCCTTATGTAATTCATATAAATTTCAAACATTAAATAATGGAGAGATATCAAAATATGGTAAAATCAACTCAAAAACGCTACCATTGATTTTTTTTTACAATTTTACATGGGCTTATTTTCTTATACTTTAACTTGTTGTACGTGCCTTTTGGAAATCTTTCTTTCATCAAGGAAACCTTTATCAACTCTCATTTTATAAATACCTTGGATCCTATTTTGACATCTAGTTCTATTTTATATTTCTCAGTACTTTCCTACAACTTCTTTCTTACTCCTTGTAACGATTATATATGTTTTACAAAAACTTTTACATCATCACTAATTCAATCTACAATTAGTAATTATACCAAATTTAAAATACCCATATGATTTCTCCCATAAAAAATTTAAAATCATGATTTTCCTATTGATCTATTCATTGAGCTGTTATATGTAAACATAGCTTGCAGTCAAGCCAAGTCCCATTGTTAGGGCTTCTCTCCCACTATTCATCTCATCAAATTTCCTGAACCCCTATTTAAAACTTATGTCTATCCATTTATAAATGGGTGATATTCAATATTAAATTATAGATTAATACCCATATTCTTCCACAAAATCCTTTGAAAATGACTTTGAAATTTCATGTCTCTATCTGATGTAATAGTCTTTAGAACACCATGCAATCTCACAATATCCTTAAAAAATAATTCTATAACTCTAATGGCATCATAGGTTTTGTTACACAAAAATAAATGAACCATTTAAAATAATCTATCTACAACAACAAAAATTGAATAATTACTTCTCTATGTGTTTAGTAATCCTAACACAAAATCCATACTCAAATCTATCCATGGTCCTCTTAAAACTGTTAATGGCATGTATAGTCTAGTATTGTATGCATGTCATTCAGCAACATGATGTATTATGCACCTTGAAACATACCTTGTCAAAACTCACTTCATCTTTGGCCAAAAATATTTTTCCTCCACAAAATCTATTGTCTTTATCTTACCAAAATGTCTAACAAAACTACCATTATGTAATTCTGTTATGATATTATCTTGTAGAGACCCAACTAGAATGCATAATTATTTCCCTTTAAAAAGATAGCCTTATTATATAAGATACTCATCATGAATAACATATGTCCACTAGTTAATAGATTTATTCACTACTCAACTACCTTGTTAAAATATGGATCAATATCATATAATTATTTGATAGCTTCAAATTCAACTACTTCACTCACCATAGTAGTTAATGACGCTACTCTCCTGCTTAATGCATCAGCTAGATAATTTTGTTTTCATGATTTATATTTCAACACAAAAGTGTACCGCTATAAGAAATAAACCCACTTTGCATGCCTACTATTAAAATTATTTTTTATATTCACATACTTCAAAGCCTCATGATCTATAAATAGGATAAACTCCTTAGGCATTGTGTAATGCCTCCAATGTCTTAATCCTTATATAATTGTATAAATTTCAACATCACAGGTAGAATATTTTTTTCTTACTTCATTCAATTTCTCACTAAAATATGTTATTGGATTTCCTTCTTGAATCAACACAACACTAATTCTCTTAAATGAAGCATTACAATCAAATTCAAACACTTTGTTAAAATTTGGTAATGTTAAAATTGGTCTTTTTGTAATCTTCCTCTTAAAAAACTCAAAGATTTATGTGGTTGCTCTAGTCCATGAAAATCCCTTCCCTCCCATGCAATATGTTATTGGTGCCATAATACCTCCAAAAATTTTAATAAATTCTCTGTAAAAAGTTGCTAGACCATGGAAACTTCATACCTCTATAATGCTTTTTGGAAGAGGCCACTCAAAATTGCCTTTATATTTTCTTCATCCATTCTCACACCAATTTTTAAAATTATAGATCCCAAAAATACCAAACTATTCTATATAAACCTGCACTTCTTAAAACTTACATACTAATTTTCCTCTCTTAACAAATCTACTATCATTCTCAAATGTTATAAGTGTTCTTCTTTAGTCTTACTAAATATCAAATTATATAAGAATAAACAACCAAAAAGTTACCAATATATTCTCATATCACTGTATTCATCACCCTCATCAATTTTTAGGTGGATTACATAATATAAATGGCATCACCTTCCACTCATATAAGCTATTCCTAGTTTTGAATGTAGTTTTTCACTCATCTCCTTCACAAATTTAAATATGATAATAACTACTCAGATCAATCTTATTAAAATATTTTTCTCTTGTAAGTACATCCATCATATCATCTAAATGAGGTATAAGAAATCTATTCTTGATTTTAATTTTATTAATTTCTATAGTATCCACACACATTTTCCATCCTTTATTTTTATTTGGAGTAAAAAATATTGGTGTTGCACATAGACTCATACTCTCCCTTACCACATTTTTCCTTAGTAGTTTATTAATTTGTTTATTTAATTCTGCATGTTCTATTAGAATCATCCTATAACATACTTGATTGGGTAGAGATGATCCTAGAATCAAATCAATGTGATGTTGAATATGTCTCTTCGGTGGTAAACCATTTGATAAGTCATTAGGCATAACATTTGCATATTATTTCAACACTCTTGTTGTTTCTGTTGGTATTTGGTCTATTTTTGTGTTTTCAATCTTTTCTACTAATAAATAACAATAACCTACCACCTTCATATCTTGGATAATTTTTTTTAGTAGAGAGCATGCTTTCCACCTTATCTTCCTCTATAAGAGGTAACAAAACTAATTTTGTACAATCTTTTCAAAAAGTATACCTGTTATTTGTCCCATTATGAATTAATTTCATATCAAATTTCCATGGTGTTCCTAATTAACACATGGCATGTATCCATTAAAATAACATCACACCATATTTCATGATTATAATTTATTCCTATAAAAAAATTGATTAAACACCTTTTATATATTATAATTTCATTCCCTTTTTTAAACCATGAAATTTGATAAGGTTTAAGATGCTTTTCATATTAAAAATTTAGTTTCACTATCATTTTTGTAGAAATTATATTTCAGCACTACCACCATCTATAATTACTTTATATAACTTTTCACCCAAAGTACATCTTATTCTAAAAATATTTGATCGTAAGCATGCATCACCACCTTCTTTATTCTACACTTGTTCTTTCCTTAGAATGATTATTGTCCTTCTCATCATGAGATTCTCTCCAACATCTGATGGTGCAATTTTAATATTTTTCTCTTCTATCTTAGCCTCAAGTAGATCCACTCTTGAGTGACCCTCTTGCCTCTTTTCTTGATCTTGATAGCGGGGACACTCAAATGCTTTGTGCCATTCTTTTCCACATCTATAACAAACGTAAGATCTATGTTGATTCAAAAACCATCCTCTAGCACAACTATAATCACATCTTCTTTGAAATCTTCTTCATGTTTATTCATATTGAAACCCTTGCCTATTATGATATTGCCTTTTGACACTATGTGATGATTTACCTCTATTGATATTAGGCCCACCTATGGTGGTATTAAACCCAATTCATTCCCTTATTGGAGGGGATCCACCTCATCTATGACCAAGAAATATTTTTCTAAAATTCTATCTATTTTATTTTTCTTCTTCCTTCAAAGCTAATTGATAAGCATCTTCCATACAAAGTATTATGTGCATGCTTAATTCATTTTGAATAGTAAATTTCCAATCATTTACATACGTTGCAACCATTTGCTCTTATGTTTCATCATGCTCTACTTACATATAAAGCTTATAAAACACATCTGTATACTCTTGTATAATATTATCTTTTTGCCTCAAATTTTAAAATCTTCTATATAGGGTTTACACATAATCCACAAGAAGAAATTTTTTCTTTAGCTTCTTCTCCATCTTTTTTATGTGTTAATCTTCTCTTTACCTTTTTTTTGACTCTCTTTCTCTAGGTGTCGCACCAAATCATTGCATGACCTTTCATATTCATAAATACAAACTTTACCTTTGTGTCTTCTCTCATAGTTTTTCATTCAAAAAATTTCTCCATGTTATTCATCCAATCTTCCAATTCCTCTAGGTTTAAAGAGCCTTTATAATTTAGAACATTAATGTTGATTCTTTAATTTCTTCCTTCGAAACCCTAAACCATCCTCTATTTCATCGATGGTGGTTGCTCTTAGTATTCTTTTTCTTGATGATCTTCTTTATCATGCCCTGTATCCTCCTTATCACCACCTTGTCTTCTTCTCTGATTGGTGATAATCTCAGTTAATTTTTCCACTTACCTATGCATCTATTTTGTAGTTTGATTCATTTATGTGATATCTTCTCATTGTCTCACCATGTGTTACTCCTATAAGATTTGAACCTTACTCTGATAGCAGATAATAAAATTGAAAACTATCAAGACAATAATTTATCAATAGGCAAAGCTTATGAAATAATAAATTGTATTGATTTGTATTGAATGAATTGGAATAATTAGAAACTCAAACCATGCTTAAGTAAGCCTCAACTCTGAATTAGAGTTGACATACGAAATTTGAAAAATAAATTAAATATTTAAAAAAAAAAATCTTTTTTTAGTAGCTACTATTTTTAGTAAGTTTTGCATGCAAGCACGCTCATAGCTAAAAAACTAATGAAATAATCTAAACACTATAATTATCCTATGGGACAAAATTCAACTAAATTTGACATCTAGTCCTAAAAATATATAATTTCTAAAAATAGAAAATTATTGGAAAAATCATTAAACGGTAATTTCAGCTGCTCAGATGATCACGTGTCGCTTCAAAAAAATATTGAAATCAACTCTAAGTAGATATATTAGCTTAAGAAAGTAACAAAATTTTTGAGACGTTTATTTTAACGTGTGGAAGAGCTCAAACAGAACAATAGATCAAAAGTTATGGCCTCCAGAAGATTGACCTATTTTTCTGCATCATTAAAATAAATGCGACTTGTGAGATCTCCCTACTAATATGAAATAAGGAGATGACACGGTCATCATTTCTATATCTATTGGCTCAATAGAGACATTATTTTACATAAATCCCAGAGCCATTACAGCATTTGGGCCAATACTAAAAGGGTATTTTAAGTTCTTCTATTCGACTCAACAATGAATTTTTTTGACATTAATATAATAGAGAGTGCATATGTTTATGGAAAGCATGCATTGAACACACTCACTACTCACCCAAATGCGTATGAGCCTTCCAAACAACAAGTAATGTTGCCTAAACATTCTAAGTGTTACCCAGATTTAAAAAAAATCTATCACCTCTTAATATAATCAGGAAATAAAATAACGAAACATTGAAATAAGGAGGACATAGACTAGGGGTTTGTTAAATCCATGTGCACTATCTTGAAAGTAGAGTTTCGAGGCACACATTTTTATTTGAATGTGAGGTAAACTTGAGTAACCTAGAGCCCTGGATTACAACCGTAGGTACCAGTACCGTTCATTGAAACTAAAATTATAGGATCATTACCTTTGATTACCTCTGATTAGGGTATTTCGATTTAAGGAATGAGGGTTCAGTGTTTAAAGAATGAGGGCTCGGTAACATTGGATTGGAAATTGAACTATCATACATTGTGCTTCCATTGCCGATGCCTTCTATATATCAATGCGTGTGCATTCTCATTCTACCTTAACCAAATTCGAAGGTAGTGAGGGTTTGTGCCTTTCGTTGTCATATTAAAAATAAGCTATAAAATGGATGTTAGAGACATAAATTTCTTGAATGAAATGTAAAAATAATTGTACAATATAATTCAAAGTTAATAATGGCTATTGAATATAAATTATTTTTACTAAAATTATAAGGGAAAACGGACAGTGTATGCTAAATTCTATAAAAGTGGAAGTGAAAAACAACATCAAATATGTAAAAGTTAGTCCGTTCGATATGCTAAGATGTCACACTAACATTCACCTACCTAGTGATATACTTCCTTAATGTCACATTTTAGTAATAGATGAAAAACCATCCTATACCAAATCAAATTCATTCTCAGGTCATTTTGGAAATCGTTTTTAGCAACAAAAATTATTTGTGCCATTACAAAATGCCCCCATACGTGGTATATGCATATGCCACGTTTGTGTATGATGCTTTGAATCAACCTCTATACAAATGAATCCTATAAAATTTAACTGTCATTTCTTTACTTGCAAGACGGTTCTTGAAATTATTTTAAAACTCAAATCTAATAAAACTCAAAATATTGAAAATTTAAAAAATGAATTCTTCAATCATCACCTCATTGTTCTTACCATCCATATGTCTACGATATACTTAGTCGATTATTCTAATATCCACTTAACTAATGTCAAAATTTATTGAAATAATAGTCCTAAGTTAAAAGATGTCCAAAAAAAAAAAGTAACTAAGAAAAAATCATATATTTCTTAGATTGATTATTATTATTTTTCTTAATTTTAATGTAACGATAAATTTAAAAACTAAAGAGCAGTTTCATAAAAATAATTACCTATAGTTAACACGATCAATTCTGTTTAATCAAGTTTGAAACGGATGAAAAGTGAAATGAGATGTATCAATCTGGAAGAGATGTGACGGTGTAGGAAGAATATATCTGTATTGTCTCTATTCAATTTTGTAATGGGATGTTTCTTTGGAGTTATTTTTTTGTCAGTTATAGTTTTCTCTACTTTAATTCTCTGCGGTTTACAAATTCAATACCAGCTATAAAACCTCCACTGCAATCAAAATAGATACGATCTCTGCAATTGTTCAGAACGAAACAATCCAGTATCTCATCATATTCGTACTTTAAATATCACATCTAGCAATGTTTTGTCAAATGACATTTTGATTCTAAGGTACGTATGACACTGTAATCAGCTCAAGTAACAATATTATACTGTTTTTTTATATATTTATTTTATTTCAAAACATTTTTGAATAATGAAATGTTCTTTTCTAAACTTTTGTTATATAAATTAAGAAAATCATAGCTCAGGATTTTATCATGCAATTTTGGTTAATGTGTTCCCTTTACCACTTATCTACCACTTCAGAGAGCTGAAATTATTCTTTGATTTCCATTTTATAGAAGACACCAATCCAATATCTCCACCTCAGAAATTTAATAGTTGCAACGCTTCAGGTATCATCTTCATGATCGTGTTATGTCGCTGTAGTCTAATATTAATAAAAAGTTTATTGTCTAAACTTATTATTTTTAATTCATTTGCAGCTATTGAACAAGGTTCCCTCAAATCCAAATCAAGATTTTCGCATTAGTTTTCCTGGAACTATGTGTAGGGCAGCCTCACCACCGATATACCAATCCCAATTATATGTGTAGGATATTGCCATCACCAATATACCACCTCTAAGTATATGCTTAAGACAGCTACCGTCCTCCCAGATAAATGTTCAGG
This sequence comes from Torreya grandis, assembly GCA_037957365.1. Classification (NCBI taxonomy): domain Eukaryota; kingdom Viridiplantae; phylum Streptophyta; class Pinopsida; order Cupressales; family Taxaceae; genus Torreya; species Torreya grandis. Next base: position 208,800 of record JARHVA010004544.1, on the reverse strand, counting down.
ACAGCCTCACCACTAATATATCATTCTTAAGTACATGTTTCTCTTTTATATGTAAAAGAGTAAAATAAAAGCGGAAAAGAACATTTGAGAGGTCTTAACCCAAGGAAATGGAAGAAGAGTGAAAATAAAAATATATTAAATATTTGAGATGTTAAAATAGTAATTATTATTGTAAATTTTTTTAAAAATACATGTAATCTATTATTGATTATTACAATGTTCTAAAACAGTTTTTAAAGATATATATGTTATGTACAAAATAAATTACCATAATCATAGCGAGTTGCTATTTGGAAATAGTGAGGACCCAAGGATTGTCACCTCTATAGCTCAACTCTGGTTATTTGTTAATTTATTTTTAAATATAAATCTAAAATAAATATAACTACTATTATGATTATAATATAGAGTATAACCTTCATCTTTAAAAATAATTGTTTTTTATCAGTCAATTATAACAGAACATTTATGATTTATTAATTATTTTTTATTGGTGAAATAAAATAAAATTTTTATGACTTAATTGTGTTTGCATAATAATTTTGGAGAAAGAAATGAAGGTATTTTTAATTACTTAAAAAAAAATTACAATTTACATATTTTTTGATAAAATACTTTAAGAAAATTATCAGTTTAATATTTTTTAATCCTATGAAAATAAATTAAAAATTGAAATGTATATATTTTGATCTAAATTTTCATTTCATGTATGTTATCATTTGCATTGGCATTGATTTGAGTTTAATGTTGGAGGTAAGTTTCCATTTTGTTGATGTTATGGGGAACAGGGTTGTAATATTAATGAAAAATATTTATTCCATAACCTTCTATTAACATTTAATGGTATTGTGTGCACTCTGTACCCAAGGTTTAGTTTTGATAGATGTATAATTATTTTTTAATTTTTTAATCATAAAATACAATAATATTGTGTCTTCCGTTTTTTTTTTCTTTTTAACATTGATTTGATTATGCTACTTCAAAATATACTAATTGCACGTTGGAATCATGTTCACCTCAAATTTCTCAAATTTGTATTAGTGAATGTGTGTGTGTCTATTTATATATATAATCAGTTTTGAAATTTTTTCTTATACATTTGTGTCACTCATTTTTATTTTCATTGTGCTAGTCAAAATCCTTAAAATTTTAAATTCTAAAATGTTTGAAATTTAATGTCGTTTTAATATTTTTTGCTAAGGGTTTGAATGTAGATAATGCTTTTGTAAAGGTTGTAACATCAACATTGCTTTTTTAGTTCTATATGACGTAGATGTTATATTGGTAAGGGTTTTGATTTAATTATATAAAATTTAAAGCTTTAATTTTGTGAGTTTGTTTTAGTTTTTAATCATTATCTATTTTATTTTTATCAAAACATTTTTATATGAGGTTTGAGCCAGAAACTTAAATATAGAAAAACTTGCAAGGTTAGGTATGTAGCTATCCAACAAGTCAAGAAAAATAACCTTTTTCTATTTTGTATTTTAGATGTTATTTTGGTTAGATTATGTTTACCAATTTTTCAATATTAGTTTATTAGGCCAGATTTAATTACTATTTTTTTTGTATTTATCATTGAAGTTGAAGACTTAAATTTATAATATTTCAAATTTGAATCATAGGTATGAAGTTATTTATTTGATCATGTGCTTAAATTATGAACTTACTAAAATTGGCTTACGTAAACATATGTTTAATAAAAATTTCATTTTATTATAAAAGGCATGATATTAAGTTTATGAATTTTACATGTATTTTTAAATTATAAATTTATTAAAAATCTTTATTTTCATTTCCTATCAATTGCAATAATCTCTTTATAATACCTAAATGAATTTAAGAAACACAAAAATCATTATAAATTAATAAATTATATTTATTTAATGTATTACATACCTCCACTTCTTTCCTTTCATACAATTTTTTAAAATTTATTTTGATAATTATACTTTCAATTTCTTATTATTTTTGAATTTATACAATTAATTCTATATAATCTATTTATATATATCATTCTTCCATTTACATATTATTTTACAATCATTCGATTCTGTCTCACAATAAAACTTAGATTCAAACATATATTTACAAATATAATATTTGCATATTATATTTGCATTCATTCAATTTCAAACATATATTTACATGTTATATTTGCATTCATTCGATTGTCTCATAATTAGTCCTTAAATCCTACATTTACATATTATTTTGTAAGCATATACTCATCTATACATGTAAATATTCATATGCATTCGTTTAATTAAAAATTGAAATATTTTTCATAACAAGAAATGACATTTTTATCATGCAGTCATATGAACATAGAAAAGTATAGACAAATGGAAAAACCATGACAGGGACATTGACGATATACTTGTTCAATATAATCTTTTTAGAGAGCTTGAAGTATAATTTAGACAATTTTTTGGGTGATATTTTATCTATCTTGTTGTAATCGAATAAGGGTATAATTTTGTTGAGACCCTGACACACTTTACACATTTCATAGAGTTCAGGATACTTAAAGATAGTTTGACCATGTTTTTTTAATGATTTCATTGACACACTTTACACATTTCATAGAGTTCAGGATACTTAAAGATAGTTTGACCAATGTTTTTTTAATGATTTCATTGACTGCTTTCACTCATGTATTAATGGTCATTTCATTGTAAAAGGTTTCGGTGTAATGGGAATCAGATTTACAACATTAAAAATGTTTGGTTTCTTTTTTTAATGCAAGATGCATTAAAAACCCATTGCAGATGACCTAGTTGATAAGAAATTTTTAGAAGACTTTACAAGCAATAGTGAGTTTTTCAACGGGCATTATCTGTTATACTTGATGTCCAGTCACGCTATACTTTTCTTTTTCTTCTTTTTCTTTTTCTTTCTTTTTTTTAGTATAAATATTTTTTTTCTTCCAAAGAAGAGATTTAGGCGACAATTAAAAAAACATCACATTGCATGGAATCAATTATTGAACTCCCAAATATTACTTAGTTTATTATTTCTTTGTTTTCTATAAAAACACTTTTTGATAGAATTTTATTTTGAAAATTACATGAGATTTTATTTTTAGTTTAACGTAATTTATTTTGTGTTGATCAATCTAATGGATGGTCTTTAATACTCAAGTAAAATACATTTTGAGAAGAGAAACAAACGTATGGTACTTGCATTTTTAGATTCTTCTTATCAGATATAATATTTATTTATGAGTTTCAATTATTTTTATATTAGCATAATTTTTTCATTTAATTATTGTTCATAATAAAATTGTTCTAGTATAATGTATTATAATATTTAATGGGTCATTGTCACATCCTAAATTTTTTTTAAACAAATAAAATATAAATTAATAACAATAAAAAAGTAATTTATTATTATTACATTAATTTGTTTTAGTCAAAAAATAAAATAAAAATCAATAATCTAATTTATAGTTATTTTTTAAAAATAAATTTAAAAATTGCACTCAGTAATATATATCCAACATTTCTAACCTTGATTTTGAGTGGTCTAGCAAATCAATCTCAAAGTTTCAAGGATTAAACATTTGTAATAATTTTAGTAAAGACATTTACCTGTTGTTTTTGGATGTTCATACAATTCAATTGTACCTATTTATTATGAACCAAATATCGAATAAAGTGGTACATTAAAAAAAATCAATGACCTATTGTGATGGATTATATTATTGATAATTTTAATAGATATTATGTTATCAAAAATATATATGTAGGTTTAATTTTTTTATCTCCACTTTATTATATAAATTTATGGAGTCATAATGCCTTTGTATCTACTAAAGTGATTGTAATATATTTTACTTCTATATAAAGAATGGATATTGAATATTTTTGTTCAATGTCCTTTTAATCAAAATTGAACCAATTGAAAAATAATTTCTACATGTTAACTTTAGTCATGTAAACTACTTCCTCAGTTAAAATTACTAAAATAAGAACCTCCGATAAATTTAATGGCATAATAATGAATTCTAAAATTCATAATCCCTTTCACATATTTCAATATATTTTTTCCCACTTTCGTATGAAATTAAAATGGCTTAAACATATACATTGAATCAAAAGAAATAGAGTAAAGAATATCTAGCATTTTATGATTTTGAAACCCTAAGATTTCAAAAACACTTATATAAATTGTCTTATCAATTCTTTCAAGACCATCTTATTTACATAACATAACTCCATGAATAGCATGAGTTTATATATCATTAAAATCAACCATACTAAATTTAGTTAACATATTGTTCACATAATTTATTTTAATAATGAATATTTCATCGTTACTTTGATGAATTTTTCTTCGTAGGAAGTATCACACAATACCTAAATATTTCACTTAAAAGTTATTAATCATAATTTATTTGAATTCATCCTTTGTCTTACAACTTCTTCCATATACATAAAAATATCTACATATAAGATGACAATAAGGATATAATTACCTTTCTACTTGTAGTAAAGAGTACGCTCACTCTAGCCTCTATTAAATCCATTATTTTAAAAATATCCATCGATTAAGTCATACCATGTTTATGGTTCTAGTTTGATACCATAAAAATTCTTCTTTAAGAAAACACTTATGGTTCTAAATACCCATCCAGGAAGGCACTTATCACATCCATGTCATATATTATCAATTTATTTTTATATGTTATTGATATGACATTTATAATGGTATCTTGTATTTTCACCAATGTAATTGTATATTCATAATCTACACTATATATTTGAGTGAATCATTTTGAAGTTAGACATTTCTTATGTCTTTTCACACTGCCATCACTATTTTACTTAGTCTTTAACACCCATTTATTACCAATACACTATTTGGCATGTGGATGTTATATAAAATCACAAGTATTATTCATATGAATTGTATCCATATCTTATTACATTACTTTCACCCAAATGTTACTAGTACATGAATCTTCACAAAATTATGACTCAAAGAAAATTGTGAAAATAAATCATAATTTAACATCTTACCTCCTTCGCATTATTAATATGCTTGACTTTGTGTACTCACCTCATAAAATATAATTATGTTTTTTATATTATTTAAATAATTTGTAGTTGAATTTGGATTTGTTAGCACTAGGAGGGAGGAATAATCTCACTAATTTTATTCAATCCAAAGCAAATTTTTTTTTGCAAAATACTTTTGGATAAATAAGCCAAAAAATACTCCTATGATCTAAAGGGGCATGAAAAATGAAAAAAATCGAGAATCGACACTGAAGTCATCAAAGAAACTCTAAAGTGACCAAAAAAATGTACCTTATGATACTAATTAAAAATGATGTCATTCCATGAAAATTTTCACCTTATAATTTATGGTATAAAATTCTAATGAACATTATCAAAGCCTGATCATCCTCTGTGATCATCATACCATATTATAGTAGAACATGATCAAGGACTATCTAACTATATCAATCCATATAAGGTTCTACCTAGAAACCCTTCTAAGTGAGAAATTGGTACTATGTGTGGCACATATCATTGATGTCTAACAAATACTAATGACCTTTGTTCAACATTGAAGGTGGTAGCAACCCTTATAAACTCATATTATCACCAATGACTGATCAAAGACCAACCAATGATATATCTTCTCCCCTTATTAGGGGAGTGGTAAGAAGTTGTGCAATGAGAGAAACAAAATCAAACAATCATGTCTAATCTATCTCATAAATATCAAATATAAAGAGCCAAAACTAGAAGAAGAAAAAACACCATCCAAAAAGTACTACTACAATAGATATCAGTATTAAGCTTAGTATTTCACACAAGAGGGATGGATCACTAATCACTCATAACAAGTTGTTAGGTCAATTAGGAGCATACACCTTGGCCACATAGGATGCCTCTTGATCATAAAAAGTTTTAGAATAACCAAAATAGATAGAGTAACCAGAATATCTATAGTTATAATGATCTACATAATTTTCCTTAGCCTTCTTTTTATGTGGAGAATAGGGTGCTCAAAAAATACATACATCTGCAAAATTTACAATACCAACATATGTTGTACATATATGATCTTTATTATGATGATGAGATCTAGAAGAAATTGAATCACTAGAATAACCACTAGAGTGAGAAGAATGTTGATGGTGATGTTTGCATTTTGAAGATCCTAAGAGGTGTATGTTGTTCCCCAAAAATGTCACTCATTTTTGGGACAACATTTGAACTATTTTGGTCCTACAGACCAAAATCGTCTCTTCCCCTTTCAAAAATTATTCTAAGCATTTAGGTTCTTTTTTCAAGCTTTCCAAAAATCTACAGACTCTGCATGCTTGAATCTATGGACTCTGCAGGCTTGAATCTACGAACTCTACAAGCTTGAATCTATGGACTCTCAAGGTTGGTTTCTACAAACTCTACAGGAAAGAAACGGGTTCAACACTTAGCCAAATAACGAAGAATGAATTGATTGAACCATTGAACCATTGAACCAAAGTTGGTTCAATCGGTAGGTTTAAAGGTTCAACCAAAGCTTAGAAAGATAAATGAAGTAGTGTTTGAGCGAGACACAAAATAAAGCAATGAACTGATTGAACTTTGAAATGAAAGAGTTCAAAGTTCAATGGTTCAACATGGTTTAAAAGTTCAACGGAGGCCTCAAGCAAAGAGAAAAGCAACATGGATGATTCCAAAGGCATGTTCAAATGAAAGTGATGGTTCAACCAAGGAGCTGAGAAGGCCGCCCAAACCGTTGAAAAAGTTGACCAATGACATCCTCGCAGATTTCAAATTTAAGGTAAGGGAATATCTATTGAAATTCAAATAAAGTGTAAAACTTGAAGGAAGAACCAAGTGACTAGCTAAAAAGATAGTCCAATAGCTCAAATCACAATAGGAAGAGACAAACCTGGAAAAGACAAAAGTAGAAAGAGGGAAAAGCCTGAAATGTCTGTGTAGAAGTAATTTTAGTAGGTGGAATAGTCCACTAAGCAGGTATTTTGGCTTGAAATTTAAGGATGTAGCCTGTCTTTTCCTTCCACGAAGTAAAGACAAATGGATAGCTGCGCAGATGTCATAGGGGATAGACCAAATGATCCAGACTCGAGAGAAGACATATGGGATGAAATGACATGCCATAGTTAAAACAATTGCCCTATTTTCAATGCAGTCCTTTGACTAACCTAGAAATACATTCAAGGCATTGAATGCATAGCATGGGCCGTTCTATGGAAAACAAGTGCCCAAGTCTCTCTTGGAGCGCTATATATTGTAATCTCTCATTTGTTACAAGGGAGACTTTTCATTTTATAAGAGCGAAACTCTACCCATTTTGAAAGAGGAAGACTGAGACTTTGAACTCAGGTTGTAATTTTATTTTCTGTTCTATCTGAATAAGAAAGTAGGTTTTTTACATATTTTGTGCTGTTCTGACTTGTGTCATTTTAGAAGATCATTCTTATGTCTATCTTCTAAAGGTTTCCTTATTCATTTAATTTGGTAAGAAAAATTAGTGAAGGTAATAGGGAAGTGTCCTGAAACCAACTGTGGGAAGACTTTGTGCTTTCACAATTGATTTCAGTCTATGTTTTCCTTTTCTTTTTGAGTTGAGGATTATGGGGCAACTTTGTGCCCCCATTATCCTTTGTGATATACTCTTTGGGCAGTTGAGGTGGAGACTTTTCACTCTATTTCATCCTATTGTTACTATGCCTTTTGGTCACTGGTTTCTTATCTTACCTGAAAAAACTCCTACTATTTCTTGTAAGCACTTCTGAAAGAAGAGAAGTGCCTTCTATTGCTTCACTAGGATTTCTACCATCCAGGAAGGGATCTAGTTCATGGCTGATTGTTACTTATAAAAGAAGAGAAGTATCTTCACCAATAACCTAAGATTTATCCTCTGTTTGTTAGCATCATCTCTGAAAAAAGAGAGAATGATGGTTTATCCCACCCTTGTGTCTTACTTTCTACTTATTTATATTGTATATAGTTCTGAATAATTAATAGGGAACCTCCTCTTGATGAGAGGAGAGATTTGTCCCCTATTGATGTAGTAAACCTGGACAACTAGCTGATCAATCTTCCTACTGTGGTTGATCAGACCTATTTTGTTGATCAGTACACTGATTGACAAAATATTCACCCAACAATTTTTAGTGACTCCACTAGGGACTTGAACAAGCAGTCTCTACCCTTATCAATTATAGAGTATGGTGACTCCCATCTGGGCCTTATCCAGTATCACTATAGCCTTACCATCTTCCTTCGTCTTTGTTGTATTATCTGGTCTACAAAACCAGAGCTACTGGGAAAGAAATCATAGTTTGAACCCTCAAGCTTTAAGTTGAAGCAGGGGTGGTTTCTTTTCCTTTTTTGTCCTATAATCTGGCAACTCCACTCAGATGTGTTATCCCTATTGTTCATAATCTAATCATGGAAGTTTGAGGCCCCTGGGGTAACTCATTTGGCCCACTTCATGTAACTCCACCCTTGCATGAGCTACCACTCAGTTCAAGGAAGAATTTCACCAAATTCTTTGGGGATGGAAGAGTCTACCTAGATGAACACATTTCAGCCTTCACCATAGCCTGTAGTGTGATAGGGGTGGAATTTGAAAACATGTTAGTTAGGGTTCTCCTAGAGACACTACAAGGTGCTACTACAGACTAGTTTTACCATTTGCAGATCGGATCAGTGACTAGCTGGGACACTATCAAAGCCAAGTTTGAAGCAAGGTTCAAACCTGCAGAAGATGTTCACACTTTGCGAGCCCAACTTACACAGATGAAGAAGGAACCTCATGAGCCCATGAGGGATTTTATTGCCAAATTCGACAAGCTAAGAAACAGGATTCCCATAGTTGCTCAGCCCACACTTGAGAACCTCAAATGCTTCTTCATAAACTCACAGCTGCCTAAAGTGAGTATTCTGCTAAGATGTGCTAGCCGCATAGATATTGAAGCTACTCAAGACTTAGCCACTGAGATAGAAGATGACCTTATCTTGGCTGAAAAGATAAGAAGAGATCCAAACAGAGGCAAACCCTCTTCATCTTCTAAATACTCACCTATAACCAGCATTGATCCAATGGTGCAGAAGCTATCAAATGAAGTGCTGGCCCTCAAAAGACAAATGGCACAAGGAATGTCATTTACTCCTTCATACATAGATGTACCAAGGAGGACATTCCCTAATCAGGCACATCAAGGGCAACCCAGTCATCTTCCTCCCCCATAGAGGAACATTGCCATTGAAGCACCTCCAACCAACTCAGTAGTTGGGTATTTCAAAATAGAGCATGATTTCTCATTTTAACCTGAGTTTAATCAATAAAATGATGATGGTCTCTTCACAGAGGATAAAGAAGAGTCAGCTGGTGAGCCCCACATTAGTTTTTTGGATTACCAGGATGAACCCAGAGGTAAAGGTGAAGCATCTGAGGGATCATGTGATGTAGTCACCCAGTCCTAGAATCAGTCAGCTCAACAAGCTGATAAAGGAGAAATAGAGGAGTGACCTCAACGTACAATTTTGATTGCTAAGCATGGGGCCACTCTACCTATCTAGCCAAAGGACCCAGTGATTGCTAAGAAAGTAAGTATCCCAAACATTTCTACACCTTTTACTTCAAATTTGTAGGCTAGTCCTCCCACCCCTCCCATAAACCAAAAGGAAGAACTCCCATCCCCTGTGCCTAGTCCAATCGAGCCATTTGACATAATTGATCATGTCAAATGTGTCAAGACCAAATGGTGGCCCCTGCAGCCCAAATTTTGTTTGATTCTTCAAGCAGGGATGAAATAGCAAAAGAATTGGTGGAGTGTGACATAAATGCAGAATAACTCTCCCCTTCAAATGAAGAAGAGTCTGAGATATCTGAGGGGGACAATCAAGACATGTACTAGGCTCAGCTATCAGAATGACAAATTATGGTACTAGGCCATCCTGCTACCCATCAAAATTAGGAAAAGGAACTCTTTGCCAGGAGAGCAAAGAGTCATGGTTTTTGGACCAAAAGTCAAGTCTTGCTTTGGGGCAAGAAGAAAAGAAAACCATGGGGAAGACACAAAAAAATGGTTTCTTGGTGGAGAGTTCCACTCGCCCGTCACCAATTTTGTGGAAAAAATGGTTTCTTACTAGTTTATGAAGATAGGATGCCATTATCATTGTCTCACAATGGATATCAATTGAAGCACTTCAAATCTTGAAGTATCAGATAAGCTCACCTGTACATATTTATATCTATATAGTCTTTAGATCTATTTTGTTCTTTTCATTTTCATTTTTTGGAGCCTTTCTTTTTGGGTAGCATGACTCCGTAACCCAATTGCACACTTCAAGGCACTGGAGATTTTGATTTCTACTCCCCTCAGTGATTCTAAGTTTTCATCTGAAGGAAGTTCCCCAACTGGAGCTCACTATTGTTCCCCAAAAATGTCACTCATTTTTGGGACAATATTAGAACTATTTTGGTCCTATAGACCAAAATCCTCTCTTCCCCTTTCACAAATAATTCTAAGCATTCAAGTTCTTCATTTTTTAAGCTTTCCAAAAATCTACAGACTCTACAGGCTTGAATCTACAGACTCTGCAGACTTGAATCTATGAACTCTGCAGGCTTGAATCTATGGACTCTCAAGGTTGGTTTCGACGGACTCTGCAGGAAAGAAACGGGTTCAACACTTAGCCAAATAACGAAGAATGAATTAATTAGACCATTGAACCATTGAACTAAAGTTGGTTCAATTGGTTGGTTGATTTGGTAGGTTCAAAGGTTCAACCAAAGCTTAGAAAGATAAAAGAAGCAGTGTTTGAGTGAGACACATAATAAACCAATGAACCGATTGAACTTTGAACCGAAAGAGTTCAAATTTCAATGGTTTGACATGGTTTAAAAGTTCAAAATTGGCCTCAAGCAAAGAGAGAAGCAACATGGATGATTCCAAAGGCAAGTTCAAATGAAAGCGATGGTTCAACTAAGGAGCTGAGAAGCCCACCCAAACCATTGAAACAGTTGACCAATGACATCCTCGCAGACGTCAAATTTAAGGTAGGGAAATATTTGTTGAAATTCAAATAAAGCATGGAACTTGAAGGAAGAACCAAGCGACTAGCTGAAAAGATAACCCGATAGCTCAAATCACACCAGGAAGAGATAAAGCTAGAAAAGACAAAAGTAGAAAGAGGTAAAAACCCGAAATGTCTATGTAGAAGTAATTTAAGTAGGTGGAATAGTCCACTAAGCAGGTATTTTGGCTTGCAATTTAAGGATGCAGCCTATCTTTTCCTTCCATGAAGTAAAGACAAATAGATAGCTATGCAGACATCAGAAGGGACAGACCAGATGATCCAGACTTAAGCGAAGACATATGGGATGAAATGACATGCATAGTTAGGACAACTACCTTGTTTTCTACGTAGTCCTTTGACAAACCTGGAAATGCATTCAAGGCATTGAATGCACAGCATGGGGCATTCTATGGAAAACAAGCACCCAAGTCTTTTTTGGAGCGCTATATATTGTAATCTCTCATTTGTTACAAGGGAGACTTTTCATTTTACAAGAGTGAAACTTTGCCCATTTTTAAAGAGGAAGACTGAGACTTTGAGCTCAGGTTGCAATTTTATTTTCATTTTTATCTAAATAAGAAAGCAGGTTTATCACAGACTTTGTGCTGTTCTAACTTCTATCATTTTAGAAGATCATTCTTACGTCTGTCTTCTGAAGGTGTCCTCATTCATTTAGTTTGGTAAGTAGAATTAGTGAAGGTAATAGGGAAGTGTCTTAAAACCAACTGTGGGAAGACTTTGTGCTTTCACAATTGATTTTAGTCTATGTTTTCCTTTTATTTTTGTGTTGAGGATTCTTTGGTGACTTTGTGCCCCCATTATCCTTTGTGATATACTCTTTGGGCAGTTGAGGTGGAGACTTTGCGCTCTATTTCATCTTGTTGTTACTATGCCCTTTTGTCACTAGTTTTTTATCTTACCTGAAAGAACTCATGCTATTTGCTACAAGCACTTCTGAAAGAAGAGAAGTGCCTTCTATTGCTTCACCAGGATTTCTACCATCCAAGAAGGGATCTGACTCTTGGCTGAATGTTACTTCTTAAAGAAGAGAAGTATCTTCACCAATAACCCAGTATTTCTTCTTTGTTTGTTAGCATCATCTCTGAAAAAAGAGAGATGGATGGTTTATCCCACCCCTATGTCTTACTTTTTGCTTATTTATATTGTATATAGCTCCGCATATTTAATAGGGAACCTCCCCTTGTTGATAGGAGAGATTTGTCCCCTATTTATGGAGTAAACCTACACAATTGGCCGACCAATCTTCCTGCGGTGGTTGATCAGATCTATTTTGTTGATCAGTACGCTGATTGACAAAATAATCACCCAACAGTGTAGACAAGAATGTTGTGGAGAACCTCTACAAGGGTGTGGAGAGTGTCTTGAAGAATGACTTAGAGAGTGTCTAAGAGAGTGTTTTAAAGAATGCTTCTTAAAATTTAGATTTACATGGTGATGATCATTATGATGACACTTGTTATTTGTATAGTGAGCCTCTTAAGTAGGCATACTCTTCATATTTACAAACTATCTATCATACTAAGGCAACAACTCATGAATGAAGTCAAATGTGGCACCATTGAACTTATCACTAAGCTATAACATCTCAAAAAAATTGGTATGGATGTAAATCTAAGGCCATTTAGTGTGATATAAATTAGTATGTCATCATCTACCTTCCCACTAGTTGTACAATATTCTTGTTTCAATGCTTTCATGTAGGAGAGAAATCAAATACATCTTCATTAATAAAAAGATTATTATTAAGCATCTATGCATTAAGATATCAATATTCCTATAAGAAATTTGTTTGTCATATACAGCCTTTAATACTTTCCATGATTTCCATGCACCATTTTTAACCACCTCTATATCAATGATAACATAATCAGTGCATGATGTTTTTAATAGTGTGATTGCATGCTTTTCACATTTTTTATACTCAACCAATTTTATACATTCAAGTAGTGGTGTAGTTTATTTATCTATGATTTCCCATAATCCAATAAAAGTTAGGGTGTTTTCGATGTAGCTACTTCATTCCTTGTAGTGTTTAAGTGACAATCTACCATTATTTGAGATCAAGCTTACAATTTTTACCATGATTTACAAATAACTACAAAATAAAAAAGATGAATAGTACTCATGGTTTTACATTAAACCTTGTAAGTAGATTTCATATAAAAAAATATTTATCAAGAATTAAATCATGCTTTATATATCCTATGATGCACTTATGCATCCAAAAAATTTAAATGTACATCCCTTATAACTTCTTTACAAGTTTTAAATAAAATCCAGAAAGAAATTTTGATCAAAAATATAATACCAATAGGTTTTAAGCCCTTGAATTTTCTTGTATGCAAGTGACCAACAAAAATCCCTCTAGCTGACCTGCCTTCAACAATATTGAGTTTATAAAAGCAAGATAATGAATCTATGATGTTTTGAATGTGAAAAAAGAAAAGGAAATTTACATGGAATAATTTTTGATCAACCGTTTTCGCCATACAAAAAAATATCAGTAATTTACTTCCCTCGTGGAGCCCACATGATATGAAAGAAAAATCAAATGAAGGATTTTTATAATCCTTGTGCCATATGAGCATTACATTATATCGTACGAGTCTACAATTTGTGGTTGGGTCTGCCACTGCTTTTATATATTTTGTTCAACCATACATACACCATATAGGTCTAATGTTTAGGGATTTGCTTTCACAGGACAACTGCACTATGTAAACTTTACTGAGAATGTTAAAAAACTAAGAGAAGCTTGGTATGATGCTTGACAAACGTTGCTTGGTGTTTAACCATGATGGTTTGCAGTATGTGTTTCCAAATATAATTTGAGATGGGGCTGAGGCAAGTAGGAGTGGAACTATTAGTGCAAGTTCAAAATAAGCAAAACTCAGAATTCCTCTCCAAACTTCTTGGATCCTCCTTTTATTAGTTTGTCGGGATCTAATAACATTGTTAACGTTAGGTGGGACGAATAAACTCAGGAATTTTACTTAATGTAGAGCATATTTTTATTTTTGTAAAAATGTGGACCTCTAAATAAGCTTATGGGAATTAATTAAAGAAAACCAACAAACAGATATAACCAACTCGTACAAGCAAAATAAATAATTAACAAAACAATAAATAAATACTTTTGGATAAATAATCCAACAAGAGTTTCACTTGAATAAAAAAATTAGATGAATAAATTTTTTTATATTTTTAACACTTACAACTAAAATACTAACATAATTTTTATTATAAATAAAATAATTAGAAACATATTAAGATTCCTAAAAATTGTAATTATATTTTTCAAGACCATACACTCTCGTTTCATAAATAAAATAGCAGTTTTTGAGAAAAAAATGCTTTTAGTGAGATAATTATGAAATCTATAATATTTTATTTTTTCAGTATAGCCCTCCAAGAAATACAAAAGCACTAAATATTGGTTTTAACTTATTCACTTTTTTATAGTCTACATGGACATAGAATAAAAAACACAACCCTTTGTAATATTTGACAGTAGGATTCATTTCATACCATAATTCTTACGGAATCATTTAGTTAAGTGAATTCATGGGAATGTAATTTAAAATATTAATATTGTAGCGATTTCATCAACTTAAAATAAATTTCTCAAATAATTTATTTATAAAATTTTCTTTTCCATTTAAAGCATTGTATGGTTCAGATTAATATAACACCAGCTTTGATCTTTGGTGTGGAAATTAGCCCTGGACACATTTGGAAGTTTGGGTCTCCACTAGTAAAAAAGGATCCTACAAAATGATAAATTAAGAAAAATGGGTCACTTCCTAGATAGAAACATTTGACCATGAGCAAAAGGGAACCAATCGAAAGATATAGTAATAAAAATGTATAGTGAGGGTTCAAAGAGTAAAAACAAAAACCACTAATAAAAATCGTAAGAAATTGGTATGGGGCCCATACTAGATGAAGAATGCAGAGGCCTAAGACTTAGAAACTACCACATTTGACTAGTGAGGTGACTAGCCGATTTCACTGAATTGGGAACCAGCATAGAAAAGAAAGAGATAGAGGCCCGGGTCTCATAAAGAACTCCCAGAGGTCCAAGAGAACTAACAAGCTAATTTTAACTAGATCAAGAACCACCCTGAACATAAATGGAGGTCTAGTTCTCCAAAACATTGCCAAAGAAGAACCCACTAATTTTGATTAGATCAGGGATTAGTAGAAGAAGAGCAAGAACCACATTTGACTTGTAGAGTAAAAAACATGTTTTGAATGAATCGGAAACCATCCTATGCAGAAAAGAGGCCTAGGTTTCAGGAAACCATCAAGGTCCCTAGGGGATTAACGTTGATTTTAGCTAGATCAAAGATCATCTTGGATACAAAATAAGGTACAGGTTTCCAAAAACAACTGCTGATTTTGACTGGACTGATATCCATTCTAGGCTTGCAAGAGTGTGAGGTCTAATCAATCAGTTTTAACTAGATCAAAAACCAGCCTCAACAGATTAGCCATGAAATCCATATCTCAAAATAAACTCTTTAAATCATGAGGGACCGAAATACTGATCATAAATGGATCAGAGACCAACCTGGACACAACTGAAGGTCTAAGTCTCCAAAGAAACATCAAAAGAAATAATGTAGAACCAGAAACTCTATAAGATCCTCACGGGAGTCCTAAAGACATCAGCAAAATTCTTGGGGTCCTTCGTAGGACCAAATGCAAACAATGTACACCCAAAAAGGTGGACAAATTAAAATTCTCAATTTTCAATAAAATGCTACCTATAAGTGCAAGCCAACGGTTATCCTTAGTGCACCCCTACAATCACCAATCCACGTTTGATTCACATCGACCACCAGGACACATGAACAAGTGGCCCAGCCATTTTTAGGATAAGTTTTACCACTGCCTTCCTTCATGTCTTTAGGTGAAGTACTCAAACCCATCAAACTTATTAGAAACGACCTGTGCCCAGAAGTCTCCTTCCACTACGACTGAAGAAGAAGACCATTCCCTCCCGAAGATATCTGGGGTAATTCCCCCTGCCATCGGTCCTAGTGAGAGGCTCATAAAGAAAAGACATAACACAGCTCATATTCCCTTCAGTCATATCAGTGTTCACTCTACTCCCATTAGGATGGTTATCCATCGTGGAAAGCCTTAAGATTAGTGTTACCAAACATGATTGTCCATGATTCATAGCACCATGAGAATCTCCCTAATCTTAGAGGTTTTGGAAGGAAGAAGAAAACCTTTCAATAGAATCCTTTTGCACAGATCCTGGCCATGAGTGTTGACAAGAAAAAACATTGGGCTAGGGGTCCTAAAAGTAACCCGACGCATCGTCCCAATCAATGAAAATCAAATGTACTGCCTACTCTGCAAACACCGTTACAAATTCTTCATCACCTCTATTTGATCCATGAATTGGAAATATCCACGAAACAAGAGGAAGTAGTGTATCCAAATCAGACGGCCTGTGAAAGGTGGAAGAGGCAGAGACCATCTCACGACCCACTTTCCAAAATGTTTTGTCTTATAAAAGCTGCAGAAGTCTATTATGAAGGTAGAAGTCCCCCTTCTAGGATGATACTCGCTTTTGGCCACAATGGCCTCCCCAAACCATTTCCCAAACATAAGAATCGTACAAAAGGTCCTCTACAGCAGATCCCATAACTGGTATGCCGTAACCATCCCCTTAAGGAAATAGGTGAGCCATAGGCTCTTGACACTTTGTTTTCCCCCATCATGAGGAAAAAAATGCCCACTGCTTAGTCCAAGCTCTACCAGTCACACCATAACATTTTTCAAGACCAAACTGACACCTAGCATGCTTCCCTTCATCCAGATCTAGGTTGTGATTGTCCCCATTTTCATCTTGCAAACTATACCACGCAAAACCAGATTCAATTTTTTTTTACCATTCCCTCTGCTCTGCTCTGACATTGCTAATCATTTAAACCATTGTATGGTTATTCATTTTAGCTACGTTGTTTTTTGAGGACTGTAGGAAATTGTCAGATAGCTATTGATGCTTTTTAAATCATAATATTATATAAAATATTTTGAACAAAATTGACCTCCATGGTGATTGTCCAAACGCTTCATTATATAACGAATTTAATTCTCCGCAAGGGATTTAAACCTATTAAATATATTAAATTTTTCACTTTTGTGAAACAAGAAATAAACCCAATACTTCCATAAGTAATTATTAATAAATATAATTAAATATGATAATTTACCTAAAATTTTTCTTTTCATAAAAATACAAAAATTAGAATGAACCAACTAAAATGAATGATGAAATGCTGATGCAATGCATTTTATAAACTATTCTTTTGCATATTTTATTTAAGCACAACATTCACATACCTCAAGTTATTCAATCTCTAGAAAACCATAGACCAATTATTTTAATGTTAGTAACTTGAAAATTTAGAAATTCAATTTTGCATACTAAAAATGCTAGAACCTACAATTACCTTCATATGCCTTGTTGGTGAGGCTAATTCTATTTTAGATAAACTTGAGTGAATGGAAACGTTCTATTCTTATACATAAGTAACACTATTAAAACCTAATTTCCTAAATATATAATGCATTTTTTACTATCAAACACCACATTAAGGTTATTTTCACAAAGATGTACAACACTTAACAATTTTTATATTTGGATGGAAGTAAAAATTATTAACACTTATCAAGTTTTATATTTAGAGGAAAGTAAAAATTATTAACACAATTATTACATTTTATAGTAGTCACCTCTTTACTTTCTTTTTATAAAATGTTTAAGATTTGATATCACCAACTTTGATCTTGGTTTGATTTATAAAATCTTGATTCTAGGTACTAAAATATTTGAGTATTATTTTAAAATTTATCATATAAAAATTTATGAAAAAAAAAAAACATAAATAACCTTCCTCATCTTAATTACCATAATTAACATTTCTAACATATTTTATTTATTTTACTATACATTCCCATTCAAAGTGACCATACCTCTTAGAGTGATATATTTTGAATATTTATCTTATAAATCTTCCATGTAGCTCTTTTAATTGAATGAATTTTTTTTTTCTTCTTCAATAATAATAATTATTATATTTACCTTCTCCTTGATTGTTTTAATATTAAGTGTTGTAACATTCACTCTTTCTGATCTTCAAATTTGATGAAAATCCTTTTCATCACTTTATCAACATGTATCTTTTAGTATTTATTCAATTGAAACAAGTGCTAAAATTAGGTGATCAAACTCAAGAGTTGTTATATATTTAATTTCTCAATTATAATGTAAACATGATTCCACCCTAGTGTTAGAGACCTTAAAAAAAATTCAATAGTTGTCATTTGTTCAAAAATTATCTAAGAGTAACCATCTTATTGACCATAGACATTACTCTTATATAGTAAGCACTCGCACTTTGAGCTTACTAAATCCTCAAATTATCTCTTAAAAGAGTATACTTAACCATTTTGATTTGTTCACTATTTTGTTAAGCTTATTTGTAATCATGTAGGAATCCTTGGCTATCTTTGCACATGAAATAATTTGATGTTATCACTTATCTATAATTTTATTTTTAAAAAAAAAGAATTTTGATTTCTTATTCGTAGCTTGTCTATGATTGACTGCAATACTGGTCTAAATAGTTAGATTTTCATAACTAGTTTACAAAAAATTCTCTACAATTTTACCACAAAAATAGTTATCATCCTGATGCTCTAATTATTATATCCATTTTCACAAAATTTTGGAATGGGAAGAGACTTAGAATTTAACATGATCAAATTTTAAAGACATTTAAAATAAAAACATAAAACCCAAACCTTATTCTAGATCCAAATGAAGATTTAAATAAAAACATTGATGTTAAGGAAAGACAAACTTATATATAAAATTGAAACACAATAGCAAAAAAAAATTATAACATACTAATATTTTAATAGATTTTATTCTTCTAATAACAATATTTTTTTAGCAAAATTTATATATTATAATACTTAATTAGTCACTGCCACATCCTAAAAATTGCATCTGAATATTCATATTTAGAAACTAGTCTATTAAAAATCTATCTAAAAAGATCAAAATAAAAATACTAGCTTTAAAACAAAACAATCTAATCTATTTTCATGGCATAGATTTATTCTTCAAGAAAAATAAAAGAAAATAAATAATGTAATCTATAACTATTGCATGGATTTATTCTTTTCTTTTTTAAAAGACTAAAAATTTGTACTCAACAAAACTTATCCAATAATAAGGATTTTGTGTTTGAAAAAATAATGTGTAGCACATAGTTTGTTAAACCCTCTTTACATAGTGGTTTAAAATTGAGATTTAGAGTGAGACTAGATTGAATCGAGCGAACATTGACATTATATGATTATTCTTGTCTACATAGAAATCATTGCTTATTTCTATTTAATCTACTTCTACTACAATGCAAACACAAAGGAAATGTTTAAGATACCTATTGTCACAAACAAAAAGATACACACCGAGAGATAAACATTAGTTCCCCACTTATCCTAATCCTTGCTTAGGCCCATAGTTAAGCATTGATCATGGATGGGCATGTGAATTAGTATATTTATTTTATTTTTATCAATACTAGTTTCATGTGAATATATTTATTTCATTTTTGAACCATGTGAAAAGAGATATATATTTATAGTAATGATAATACAAACATTATTATTTTTTATTCATATCTTTCAATATCGTATAAATATTGTTAATGATTTTGGTTTCATTATAAAGGGTAAGGAGGAGTATTTTGGAAAGGGACTCTACCCTTGTAGAAATGAGATAAATATAAAATAGTTAAAACCTTTGAAGCTCCTCTACCAATAGAAAATGAAACTAATTAAGTCAAGCTACAACTACAATGTGGATCTATAAATAAACCCTTATGATATACATAAATTCTGACCCTTACAATTTATTTTTGGGATCTACGAGGCATCATAGGTGGTTCCATCTAATTTTTATCTCTACTTTTTATTTTTTTACTCATTTTTGTGCATTATCTACCTTCCATTGAATTTTTAAAGATGGGAATATAACTACCAAAGCATCAACATGTTCAAGGTTATTCAAATAAATCCTAACTGATAAACCCTCATTTTAATAAAACAAAACATTATTAATATAAAAAGATGTGAATCACTTGTTGTTTCCTCTAAGTGAGAAGAATAAAATTGGGTTGCATTTGGTACTTCTTCTAGCAATTCAAGTGCTGTTTATGAATTCAAATCCTCAAGGATATCAATCATTCATTTTTACTATCAATATAAGCACTTTCATTGTCATCTATATCATCCTTTCACGAGGATGATCCCTTCTTCTGCTTAACCCTTCCACAATCTATAGACAGATGACATGTATTGAAACATTTATAACAAAGGAAACGTAAACCCTCATTATCAAAGCGTTGTTTACAAATTATGATATGTATTATCAATCCCATAATTCTTAGAATATATAAAAAAATTAAAAAAACATTTTAATTTACTAGAATTCGAGAAAACATAGAATGGTGCATCCACTTTGTGTTTAGATCAATCATTAAACATTCACCCAAAGATTCCCGTATGAATTTCAAACTTTATTCAAGCTATCGATGCAAAGGAACATGGCATAGCCTTACCCAGATTGGTTTGACTCTAAAGTCATATTTGAGAGGGTCAATACCCTGTCTTGAAGGTTTCATGATAAAAAAGATTTTGTCCCAATTCTATAATTTTTTTAAGACAACATTTTGATCTTTAAAAATAATAAAATCAATAAAACAACATTTGGCACTTGGTAAAATGACCACTTTACCCTCTAACACATGTTTCCACTTCTCTTATACCCAAGAGTTCAAATCAAAAAGTGAAGGCCATAACCCTGTGAAGCGACAAATCAAACCCATCTACAAAAGATAGTGTTCTCTACCTAGAATATACTTTAGTGGGTCTCCTTTGAAAACTACTTAGAGAAATGACTTGGCAGACAAAAAGGTTTATTTTTGCCTGTCTTTTGACTACTTCAATAAAGGTGGGGAAAGCCTCCTCTATATTCATATTTACCCTTTGACCAACACCAATAAATCTTGCAGCATCGAGCACTTGCGGTCCATCCTTAACCTCACCTATTCTCAATCGTTGACTCCCCTGACACCATGACTTTCGTTCTATCTTCTTTGGCTTTTACAACCTGGTCTTGTCTACCACGACATCTGAAGAATATTCTATTCTAGGCACTAATGATACCGAAACTACATCTACAATCTTAGATTTGATAATCGGGCATAATGGCTGAAGTGACAGATCACTTCGAGCTACAGCCACAACCACATAGGAACTCAACCCATTGATTATGGTTACGGTTTAAGAATTCACTTTATTAAGAATGTTAATGATTTTTGTTATTGTGCAAGAATCATGGGTTTATAGATGTGTTATATATATATATATATATATATATATATATATATATGAAAAATGAGATTAGCTGGTAATGGTTTACATTTAGATCATCACAAAACTATTTTATGAGAGTAGGATATTCAATAATGGATAGCCATAAAGAGTGTACCATACTCATTGGAGTAGTGATGTTACCCATCAATTATATAGATGGGTCATTTATCATGTGGGCCACACAAACACTTTGAAACGTATGATAAACTGACATAAAGAACAAAAAGACTCGTTATGTTAAAATTTGGATTATCTTTGAGATACTCACAAAATATTATAAAGATTACTTATAGCCACCAAGGTATAAATGGACAAGGTAAAATGAGACATATTATTTAAAAATAAGCATAAAATGATATCATATAAATTTTAATTAACTAAATCATAAGTCATAATGGATAATAATAAAATAATATTATATAAAAAAAAGGAGCAATAAAATTGTTAAAATAAGATAAAAATCAGATTTGTCTTTGTTCGTTGGGAATGTTTCCCAACATTTTCTGTATTTCTTTTTCTGTTTGGGAAAGTTTCCCATCTTAGCTTTTAGGGAAAGTTTCCCTTCTTTGTTTTTAGTTTATTTTTCTGTAGTTGTTGTTTTGTGTATATATTTCTATGTCCTTTCAATAAAGATGTACGAAGACAATTTTGCAGCAAGCATATCAAATTGCTTCTCTGTCTCTCTTGTTTTAAGTTATATATATTTTTTTTTCTGGTTTATTTTCTGTGTACTACATTTTTTTTAGTTTAATATTTTTCTAACATATGGTATCAGACCCAGTTTAAAATGACAACAAATGTTAACAGTACATAGCTACAAATTCCTAAATTTAATGGAAAAAATTATGATTTTTGGAGTTTTCAGATGAAAATTTTATTTAGGTCACAGGAGCTATAGGATCTTGTGCAGATTGGGTATTCCGAACTAGTAGATGCAACAGCATTAGCAGCCCTCACACAAAATGAAAGGGATTTACTACGAGATAATAAAAAAAAGATTAGAAAGCATTATTGTTCATAGTGCAGGGTCTTGACGAAACTCTTCTTCCAAGAGTTACAGCCACTTCGAAGGCCAAAGAAGCATGGGATCTCCTTACACAATCATTTCAATGTATAGAAAAAGTAAGAACAATTCACCTTCAAATGCTTAGAAAAGATTTTGAAATTTTACAAATGTCAGATTTGGATAGTTTAGGAGATTTATTTAATCGTACAATGGGTATAGTTAATTAGATGAAATCAAATGGTGAGGTTGTGACTAATCAAAAAATTGTTGAAAAAAATTTAAGAAGTTTGCTTGAAAAATATGATCCTGCAGTTAAAGCTATTGAAGAATCAAAATATCTAACATCTTTATCTGTAGATGAGCTTATGCGTTCATTGTACACACATGAACATAGAATAAATAAATCAACAAAGGAGCCACTTGAGAAAGTTTTAAAGAGCAAGGTATCTTTTTAAGAAAAAGAAACAACACCAGAATCATCTTTAGCACAAAGAGGAAGAGGTAGAAATTCAAGAGGAAGAGGAGGACGTTTTCAACAAAGAGGCAAAGGTCAAAGAGGCAATAGAAGTGATGAAGAAAATTGTGGTTTCACTCAAGAAAGAGGTAGAGACAAAGCAAATTTTCAGCAAAGGGGAAGAGGTTTTCAAAGGTATGATAAATCATCTTTACATTGTTATTACTGTCAAAAGTATGGACATTTTGAATTTGAATGTAGGAAAAAGATTGCAGATGAAAGTAAACAAGAAGCCCAATATGAAAATGAAGGTGAAGGGTATGAAGGATATATATTGCTAACATGCAGCACAAAGGAGGAAGTAAATGATGACAAATGGTATGTTGACAGTGGGTGCAGTATTATATGACAAGACACAAAGAGATATTTTAGAATTTGGATGAGTCTATCAAATCTAAAGTCAAGATGGGAAATAATACAATTGCACTACTCATGGGGAAAGGGAGGATATTACTCACAACAAGATAAGGTTAGAAAAAATATATTGGTGATGTGTTTTATGTACCAGGCTTAAAGCATAACTTGCTAAGTGTAGGTCAACTTATGCAAAAAGGCCACACTATCAAATTTGAAAATGGTTCATGCATTATTGTTGATGGTAAAAACAAGTTGATAACCTAAATACCCATGAATACTAATAAGATGTTTTCTCTTAGTATTATAAACAATATGCATTTAAGTTTCAGTGCTCTTGTAAAAGACACATAATGGTTATAGCATCTTAGGTTTGGTCATTTGAATTTTGGTTGACTAAATCTTTTGTATAAAAAGAACATGGAAACAGGTTTACCATTTATCCAAAGACCAGATGAAGGATGTGAAGGTTGTATTGTTGGAAATCACCATAGAGAACCCTTTCCAGTAAGGGATTCTTGGAGAGATTCAAAGCCATTAGAGTTAGCTCACTCAGATCTGTGTGGACCAATTGAGATTACTTCATTATCTGGTATGAGATATTTTTTGACATTTATTGATGACTATAGTAGAAAACTTTAGGTGTATCATTTGAAAAATAAATCTGATACTTTCAAGAAATTCAGAGAATTTGAAGAATTACATGAGAAGCAAAGTGGTTATTTTCTCAAAATTTTGAGGACTGATAGGGGTGGATAGTATATTTCACATGATTTTCATAATTATTATATTGAAAAGGGCATAAAAATGTAGCTAAAAACAAGGTATACTCCTCAACAAAATGGTGTGGCTGAGAGAAAAAATAGAACAATTTTAAATATGGTAAGGAGTATGCTTAATGTTAAGAATTTACCTAAGTTTTTTTGGGTAGAAGCAGTTTGTTGTGCAGGTTATATTTTGAATAGATGTCCCACAAACTCAGTTTAGGGCATGACACTAGAAGAACCCTGGGGAGGATACAAACCCAGGGTAGGTCATTTAAGAATTTTTTGTTGTATTGCTTATTTTCACATTCTAGATGCACTTAGAAAGAAATTGGATGACAAGGCAGAAAAATGTATCTTTGTTGGATATAGTGAAGAATCCAAGGCATACAGGTTGTACAATACAGAGACAAAAAATTTGGTGATAATTAGAGATGCAAAGTTTCTTCAAGATCAGGAGTGGTGTTGGAAATTAGAAGAGAAATATCAAACAATTAACATTGAAGATAGAGCTACAAATCAACAATAAATTTTAGTTGTTAACACAGGAGCCAACAATAGTAGCATTCAACAGTTAGCACTAAGAAGAGGTTCTTCTTCATCTCCACCAAGTCATAGACATATTTCATCAAGTAGTTCTCCATTATCCACCTCAAAATCTCCAAAAAGGTGGCAAAAAACAAGGACTTTGTCTGACATATATGAAGAAACAATAGAGGTAAATGAAGATATTTGTCATTTTGCATTTTTTGCTAATAGTGATCATGTTACATTTGAAGAAGCTATAAATGATGATAAATGGATTAAATCTATGAATGAAGAAATTGCAGCCATAGAAAAGAATCTAACTTGGGAAATTGCAGATCTCCGTGAGCATAAGAAGCCAATTGGAGTAAAGTGGGTGTATAAAACAAAGTACAATGAGCAAGGGAAAGTGAATAAATACAAGGCTAGATTGGTAGTAAAGGGCTACAAACAAAAATCAGGTATTGATTATAATGACGTGTTTGCACCTGTTGCTAGAATGGATACTATTTGCATGATTTTAGCTCTTTTAGCACAAAAGGGTTGGAATGTCTTTCATATGGATGTAAAATCAGCATTCTTAAATGGTGTATTGGAGGAAGAAATTTATATTGAGCAAGCACCTGGTTTTGAGATTAAAGGTTAGAAAGGTAAGGTGCTCAAACTAAAGAAAGCTTTGTATGGTTTAAAGCAAGCACCTAGAGTTTGGTATGAAAGGATTGAATCATATTTTTTTTTAAATGTTTTTGAAAAATGCCCTTATGAGCACACCTTATTCATAAAACAAAATTAGCAAGGGGATGTTATGATAGTTTGTATTTATGTTGATGATTTGATTTATATTGGGAATAATGAAAACTTGCTTAGAGAATTTTTAGTGGCAATGTAGAGTGAATTTGAAATGACTAATCTTGGTTTGTTGCACTATTATCTTGGTCTTGAAGTAACACAAAATAGTGATGGAATTTTCATTTCACAAGAAAAATATGAAAATGATATTTTGAAAAGGTTCAAGATGGAAAATAGAAAACCAATAATTACACCTATTGCCATGGGTTTGAAGTTGAGCAAAAATGATGAAAGCAAAAAGGTAGATTCTACTTTGTATAAAAGTTTGGTTAGAAGTTTAATGTACTTAACTGCAACAAGACCAGATATCATGTATGCAATAAGCTTGATAAGCATGTTCATGGAGGATCTACATGATACTCATCTACAAGCAGGTAAAAGAATACTAAGGTATGTAAAAGGGACTACAAATCATGGAATTTTTTATGAAAAGAAGGGTGTTTTGAGGTTAACTAGTTATACAGATAGTGATTGGGCTAGAAATCAAGATGATAGAAAAATTACTTCTGGGTATGCTTTTAATTTTGGGTCAGGTGTAATTTCATGGTCTTCAAAGAAACAACCCATTATTGCATTGTCTTCAGTAGAAGCAGAATATGTGGTAGCCACTTCAGCAGGTTGTCAAGCAATTTGGTTATGAAGGATGCTTGAAGCATTGATGCAGCCTCAAATGGAAGAACCAATTATATTTTGTGATAATCAATCAGCCATTGCACTTTCTAAATATCTAGTCTTTCATGGAAGAAGCAAGCACATAGACATGAAATTTCACTTCATCAGACAGTTAGTTAAAAATAAAGAAATTAAACTTTTTTATTGTAGGTTCAAAGATCAGGTTGCTGACATTTAGACAAAACCTTTGAAAGAAGAAGATTTCAATGGATTGAAGAATCTTTTAGGGATGAGAAGCTATCCCACAAATCAGATTTTTGAGAGGATGTCAAAATAAGATAAAAATTAGATTTGTCTTTGTTCGTTGGGAATGTTTCCCAACATTTTCTGTATTTCTTTTTCTGTTTGGGAAAGTTTTCCATCTTAGCTTTTAGGGAAAGTTTCCCTTCTTTGTTTTTAGTTTCTTTTTCTATAGCTGTTGTTTTGTGTATATATTTCCATTTCCTTTCAATAAAGATGTATGAAGACAATTTTGTAGTAAGCATATCAAATTGCTTCTCTGTCTCTCTTGTTTTAAGTTATATATATTTTTTTCTTCTGGTTTATTTTTTGTGTACTGCATTTGTTTTTTACTTTAATATTTTTCTAACAAAAATAAAGGTCACAATCCAAAATGAGAAGACATCTTAGATTGTTTGAAACAATTGAATATAAAGGAAGGTTGTAGTTAGAAAAAACACAATTAACCATATAACCATTTAAACTCCAAGAAATAAATGTGAATTTAGAATATAAGAATATAAAATAAATCTTAAAGTCAGAGGAACATGGGGATCACTAGTTCTCATTAAATGTGACTTGAAATAAATTACATAAGTGGTTCCAAGAGTAAATGGTCACCATAAATATTCTAAGAGGAGTGAAAGTATATATATAAGGTAGCCTATGGAAGAAATGGGTAGTTTTTAGTGGTCATTTAGTTAGTTTAGATAATCAGAATGCCCAAAATAGATTTAGCTATTTGGGATCAATTGGCCAATATTCCAAAGGTAAATGAGGAGAGTATGACTGTGAGATCAGAAAGTGGGAACATAATGAATTCAGATGATAGATTATATGAGTGGCACGGAAGAGTAAATTTTTTGTTAAGGCAATCTTTAATACTATTATTGGTAGTACTTCTCCATTTTCTTGAAGGATTTGGATTTGTTTAGTGATAATTTGAACATTTTTACTCTGGCACATTTTTCCCTTACGACATTACTATTTTATGGTAGTGGTTGGATTGGATTGTTTATTTTTAAAAATTATTATGATCATTTTATCTATGCCTCCATATTATATAATTTATTTAGTGGGTTATAAGAAAGAAAATAATTGATCTTTGAATCCATAAATTCTTTTTTGTTTGTTGGATTTATACTCTATATATATATATATAATATACAGTCTTTATTAAGGTGTTGGGAGAGGTCATTAGATATTAATGTTGGTTTTTTGGTGGTTTGTTTACTATTATGCGGTCAAATTTTCCCACCATCTATGAAACTTATTCATTTTTAAGCATGCAATTACTCTCCATTAATAACACTTGGATCTTAGGCAAACATGGGTTTGTGGATGCTATTTTAATGTGACGAGATTCTAAAATTTGAATACATCATACCTAATGCAATTATTAAATTTATTTTCATTGATTCATTATAAAATCATTTTATTGGTTTGATTTTATATTTATCTTTGTGATTTACCACATTAATTTGATTATTATTTATTATTTTATCCATTGAGTTTTCTTTATTTTACTTTCATTAGTTAAGACATATTATAATAGTAACGGAATGAGAAAATGTAGTGACGTCAATTTTAAAAATAAATATCTATTGATATTTAATTAATTGACAAGTGTTATATATATCCATAAAAAATTTATAGTATTTATTAGTAATTACTTATAAACTTCATGTAAACACTATGAGGGTGGATAGGTGGATCATGGAACCAAATTATCTCTTAGCAAAATATATGTTCATTGTCTTTCTATTATAATAAAAAAATATTTATTATTAATGTACATGAGATTTATTTATATATTTAATGAAAGTATTTTTATGAAAGGAGTTTAAATATTACTGATATTTAATAATAGGAATTAATATGTCATGCAATTTACTGTATTGTATTTAATGTATTTTCGGTGCTTGAGAAATATCAAATGTTTTGAGATGAATTCATTAGCTGGTAACTAATGCTAACACTAAAGGTAAAAATGAATCATGTTTTTTATGTTTCTTAATGAAAGTTAATTTGATAAATGAAATGGTGAAAATAGAGAGATATTAAATCCCAATTGCCCCATACACATAAAATTCTCTTAGTTTGATATCAAGATCCTCTTTATTAAGAAATGAGTCTTTTATTGATATTGTAAATTATATGAGTTCAAAATTGTGTTAACTAAAATGTTATGTTCTTTATAATAGTATTTGCTAGAGAGGCAATGACTAGAATAAAATTATTATGTGACTAATGAAATTTAAAAATGCCTACTTCAATTGAGGGAAGCATTTGGATATATTTTTTTTTAAAGGATAAAGCGTTGGTTTGTTTTTAAACTAGGGACTCAGACCCTAGAAAAGAAACACATAGCCAAGGCCTAAGAAGACAAATGTTATAGATAACATGGCATCACTACAACATGGAATGGAAAAACAAACAAAGAAAAATAAAAAATGGATGTCAATGACCCATAAAAAGCCTTGAAAATTTGAGCTCAAAGGGTTAGAAACAATAAATCCACCCTCTTTTGAACATACTAACTATTTTAAAAATACTATAATGTTGATCTCTAGTTTTGTTATTGTCTTTCAACCTATGATCCTTTCATAATTTTTTATTTTTCAGATCTAAGGATCATATTGTAAGGTTCAATGTTATTTTTGACCCATGTTTTTTTCTTTCTAACAACCATGGTCCATTCTTTTCCATTGCCTTCATCTAGATAAATAAGAATGTTAATACGAAAAGAATCAATTGATTGATATTTTCTTGGTATAATAATTGGCTAAAAATATACATTAGGTTCACAATTAAATTTTGTTTCCAAAAATAATCTATATCCTTCAAATTTTTTTGACAATATATTATCTTTTCAAGGCACCTCTTCCTTCAGACCTTGAGGAGTCTAAAGCACTTCATTAGCTGAATATGAGTCCACATTATACCCATTGGCAAGTACTAAAATTGTGTCCTTCCACCAATGGACATCCCTCTTCTTCTTAGATAAAATTCAACTTGAAGCCAAATGTCCTATAGTGAAACATCTTCTATAAAAAAAATATAATTCCTCATAATTGAGAAATTGTTTCCATGTTTTATCCTTAATTTTAAGCTCAATAAACTAAGGGAGATCCATAGAACAAGTCAGATTAATAATAATTATATCATATGTAGGATGGAGAAATTTACAATAAATAGAGTCTACTTTCAAAAAAAATCCCAAAGAATTTCCCACACATTTAAAGCAATATGAAGTCCAAAAAAGAAGGGATAAGTGAGGTAACCTTACCCATATTGGTCTGACATGGAAATTTTTGGTGAGAGGGTTAAAATGAGGAAATCATGACTTGAATAATAACATGTTCTATTCCCAACTCGATAATATTTCCTTGAATACCACCTCTTGATCATCAAAAACCCTTGTAAATGGGAAAATTTCAAGTGAATCTTTCATGAGAAGATTCCCATTCTCTATGATCTAGACATTGAGATCCTTGAGGGAAGACCAAAAATTATTGAAATGACAAATCATCCCAGATTCAACTAAAGTATTCTCCCATTTCAAGACTATATCAAGAGTTTCCCCTTTAAATTAGATCGAAGGGCTAGATATAGAAAGATCTAAAGGCTTCCCTTGCTTGTTTCTAGTATTGACTTCAGTAGCCTTGGATACTTCCACATATGAGAGTCAATTCTCCCTATTGAAAATAAACTTCCCCCAGTCTAAATCTAAAATTATACCACTAGGAAAAAGCCCATTAACTTCAATGAAAGAATCAGATAATCCTACATGCTTAGGCTTACCAATGACTCTACCATCATAGACTCTTATTGAAATAGAGCAAGACCATAACCCTATTTGACAACATCCTAATATTTCCTTTTCCAATTTGGTGATTCAACCTACAATTCTATCACTCAATCCTCATTCTCTATCACACTACAAGTTGTCACTATACCATAGCGATTGAACCCTAAAATTATGGCCGTCTAAGTTCAAATTAAAAATACATTTGAATATAAAATAAAATGGATTAAATATTAGACAATTTAAATTCTAAGTAAATCATGAGTAAAATCCTTAGCTTATGAAATATTAGGTAGTAAAATAGTATGAGGAAACCCTAAATTCACATTGAGCTCTTATCTATGGTTGGAGCTAGTTATTGAAAACTGTAAATGTTACTTGGGTCATATATGGACATTGGTCACTCATAATAGAGGTTAATCCTATTTAGTCATGGCTATGTACATGATGTACACACTAAATTTTACCATGTAGTGATTAATAAGCATAGTTGGAGACACATAGAGTAATTTTAGGTTTATAAGTTGAGATTCATAGTCATTATGTAGAATAGACCACTATATAATAAAATAGTATTTGATATCTAGATGTTTCTCTCCACCATTACAATTTTAGGATTTCCTATTCGTATTAGATTAATAAGAAGTCACTTCTTCTTTTATTTTATGTTACCACTGAAATATATTTATCTTAGTCTCAAAGTCATGGATTTGTGGCTGAGTATTTTGATCACCATGAGTTAAGAAATTATGATTGTGCCACTTGGAAAACATTTTTAACAATAGATTAATTATTTGTTCACTCACTCCTCTTTTTCTATGTGGACTCCCTCACCCTATGAAGCCATGATAGCAACACACATCAACATCCCAAAAACTCAATATTTACCTTCTTTCATGAATTCCCTTAAATAAAGATAACTATGGATGGACCCAACAATTAATCAAATGTGATTAAGGTGAAATAAGATACAAGACTAGGTCACATGATAATTTTAAACATTATATTATGCATATATAAATGACTTAAACTTCAATCATCTTGGTCTTGTCTTTTGGCACATATCCTTCCTTTTAATGTCGCATGGTAGTCACCTGGTGTCTTGAGTATTATGGATCTAATAAAATTATGTAGCTTAGACATAAATTTCAAAAATTTTGATAAAACCAAGTTTCAATTATCTAATGAACACAAATAGCAAAATTTCCCTACATAAGGTAAACAATAGTCACCACCCCATGTCTATGTCTCTCATGATGAGGATAGATGGATGGTTTGGATGATTATTTCCATCATTATGGTTGAATCTAGAAATTTTGTCCATAAAATCCAAATATAACCAGAAAAAATCACTATGTACTTAGTTTTAGTCATTTGACATTTCCATTTATTTCATTTATTGTCGTTTCTATTTTTACTATGCTTTAAAGGCATCAGAATTTATAAAATATCCATTCATTGATTCAAATAAATTTGTAATTTTATTTTCATGATAGACAAGAGACATAAAAATCTAAACATGTAATGCACATCCTCCCCACACACCATAATGTACCCATTTTTTTGTGTATGTGTGTTTACATGTATAACACATGTCTTAAGAATAAGATGATTATAAAGGAAATTAAACTTCATGAAAATGTTATAATTTTTTACTGATAGGAACACATGTCATGACTAATTAACATCCTATCAAAGAATATAAGAATATTTATAAATATTTGACCATGATTGAAATGGTAATTACTCGGTATCAAAGCCCTCAACAAGATGAAACCATTCAAGATCTGCAGATATGAGAAGGATATTACATAGTTTCATTATGATTAGTTTCACCTATGGTTAATATTTATTTTACATGGAAATATTAACACCTCAAGGAGATAATCCTTGAGACCAATTGAACCCCATGAATTTATAATCCCTCACTTAGTTTTGATTTTATTCTTATTGAAATTAAAGAAAGAACATAATTCTTACATAGAGTACTAAAGAAACATAATGCAATTATCCCATCTTAATAAAAAGATGGGAGAAGGTTTTAAATATAACCACTAAGAGGTTTTAATGTTGGAAAAATCAAATATTACATTGTTAGCATAACAATTAGTGTTTAGTTACTATAATATGTTATAGCATTGGTTAGTTAGTTTAAATGCTATATTAGATGGAAAACATTATACGTGGCATAACGATTATAGTATTATAGTTCTATTAACCAATTTTTGTAATGTATATAAACCTAGTATTGTTCAATAAAATATATGAAGTATTTTGCTCATTATTCTTCATTGGTATCAAAGCTAAAACCTGTTGTATAGTGCGAGCCTCCAACTATACGAGGCATCAAGAATTAATGATCTTCATAGAGGAAAGATGCCTAAAGACTGGGCTATATAAGTGATGGAGTCTACAAATATAGCATTGCATTAAACTATGTATAGAAGTGAGAAAGAGACAACCAACATGGGAAGTTGATCGATGGAAGAAAAGCTATTATTTATATATCAAGATCTTTCCAAGCTTGAATAAAATATACTATAAGAAGAAAGGTTATACAGCATGGGACTAATATTTTTGAGCAAAAGATGTTCTCAGAGGGAAAGATAAGCATAGTGAAGCCGATATTGCTTACGCAAAACATCCACCAGATATTATTGAAAGTGAGGAACTAGGGCATGAATTAGCTTTCACTTCAACTCTCATGTTATGAAACATGTATCAACACTCATATGGAGGCTAGAGGATACATGGAGTTTGGAGAATAAATGATATCCTCTTGTGAGTCATCTATGATGAGGTCACACCATTGCTATGGTCACAAATTTTGGTGTTTTTGTTTAATGTTTTGTAGTTTAGTTTTCAATAAATTATTGATCATTATTTTCTAGTTTGGTACCTCCTAAAAAAGAATGTTATGTGGACAAAAAGGACTAAAGTAGTGTATGATTCTTGGAAAAGGGTTTGTGGTAATATGAGAAACCACTAAAGTGCAGTAGAAACCTCTTACAACCCTCTAGGTTCGTGGTTAGTAGAGAGAAGTGTTCATGATGCTTACAAGTTTTTGTTAATCCTCCAAGGAAAAATCAAGGTATCATAAAGAAATTGAAGCAATAAAGATGACATGCCATGTCAGAAAGTGAGTGGGCTACATGGAGAGTGTAAATCTTTGTACAGTGTTTGTAATAAAGTGGGGACTACTATTAAAAAATATGATGTTTATAAAAATAATGAAATAAAGGGGGGAATAATGGAAAAATTAGATATTACATTGTTGTCATAGTAGTTAGTGTTTAGTTATGGTAATATGTTATAACATCATTTAGTTTGTTTAGATGGAAGATTAGATGGAAACCATTATACGTGGCATAACGGTTATAGGATTACAATTCTATTAACCAATTTTTGCAATGTATATAAACATGGTATTGTTTAATAAAATATATGAAGTATTTAACTCATTATTCTTCATTTAATCCATAGATATCTTACAATTTAATTCATCTAATCCCTTTATAATAGGAAAATGAGATATCCAACATTACCTAAACTAAACCACATTAGAGTAACCCAATGATTCTTTAAAGTTTATTTCACTCCTTATTTGAACTGAAGATAGGACCCATCAAAATTACCATTCGAGGATGGTCTTCCCAATTCTAGAAGGTAAGATGTCTAGTATATATAAGAAGATTCAACCTAGGATTGATCCATACTAAAATAGATGTAAACTCTTATTTTTGATGTTAGACCAATTTATTGTAAAGTTTCAACCTTGAAGGATCTTTGGATTTCTCATTTAAAGATTACTAAAATAATATCATGGGTATCTGATCCTCATAAGACAATAAATAATAGGTAAGACCAATCTATGTGCATAAATGACCAATTGTAAAATTGGATATATTATATAGTCATGAAGATCATTAATTCCCAACATGAACCTGCTATTACAAGTTGGCCTAAAGGTCCAAGTAACATCAAAATGGATTGATTAGTAGGATATAGTTTGGTGTAACACCATGGTGGCTAGTGTAAAAGACTATCATTAAATAACATTCAAAGGTTGAGTGTAAATCATATAAGACCAATAGATCTCAAGCACTCTATAAAGGAAACAACTTTTGAGGTAATTTAAAAAATTGAATAGAGACATAAAAGTTACGTATGGTAAGAACAATTATGTTATGGTGGGATACTCAACTTCTAAATTTTCCATATTTTAGGTTTTATTATACTTGAGTTTTAAGATGGTCTTAAGGCTCATATTTCTAATAAATAAATGATAGTTAAATTTTATAGGTTTCATTTGAAAATGGGGTTGATTCATAACATCATAGATAGAGGTGGCATACACATATACTGTTTATGGGGGTTGGTAATGTCAAAAAAACATTGGGTAAAAATTGTTTCCAAAATGACTTGGGATTGAATTGAATTTGGTGTAAAATGGATCTTCATTTGTTAGTATAATTTAATGGGAAGGATTTAAATCAATATGTGGGTGAGGGAAAGTGTTTCAACTAAAAATAAATGGAAAATACATCACATGGATCATGTGATAGGTGCCTTTTTGAATGAGTACTTAGAAGAGCGAGTCTATGTATAACAACCATAAGGTTTTATTGTACAGGGTAATGAATAAAATCTACAAGTTTAATATGGATTATTATGGCCTTAAGTAAGAACCAAGAACATGGTATGATTTAATCAGTGGATATTTTTTAGAAGAATGGGTTCAATAAAACCAAGAGTGAGCCTATAATTTAATACAAGTAAAAAAGTTAATGATATCCTGATTTTAAGTTTATATGTTGATGATTTATTATATATGGAAGTAGTTATAAGATGAAGGACACATTAAAAATCTCTATGATCAATTAATTATAAATGAAATATTTAGTATCATTTCATACTTTTTAAGAATGGATATTCATAAAAGTAAGGATAAAGTCTTCAGTTGTCAGACAATATATGGAAAGGATATGTTAAATAAATTAATATTGGTTGATTATAAAGAAATATGCATTCATAATACTCATGGATTTATGTTATTTAGAAAATATGGTTTTACAAGAGTCGATGAGACAATTTATGTAGGTATTGTTCAAAGCTTAATTTTTCACACATAAAATTTGTATTTATTATTTATTCAATTTATCTTGTTTCAATATATATGTATTTCACATAAATATATATAAAAATATATTGAGGTATGATAAAATTACTATCAATTTTATAATTTCTTCAATGGTCATGATATAATTCATTCAGAGATGAAAAAGACCAAGACATAATATAAGGAAAATATTAGTATTGGTTTGCATTCATTGGTGCCAATCCAATGCAAACATTCAAATTATCTATATACATTGTTAGTAGAGGTTCAAGCACTTTCCCCTGGCAACACCATAAATCCTAGGTGTCCTTAAAATATTATTGACAAAATAATCCCAAATCACAGTACAAAGAGGAGTTTATAACCTAAGTCTATGCCCAGAATGACTACCATTAATAAGCATAAAATGAGATGCCAAAATAATAGAGCATGAAGAATGCATTATTCCATTTCATTACCAAGAAATAAAATAAATCAAATGTATTCTCCATTAACTTGGAAATAAATTTTATAGACATCAATGTTTAGAATATATAACATTGGTTAAAAGCATGGTGACGTTGCTCTAAAATAGGGGAGACAAACGCAAAATGCTCTTAGAAATTGTTAATCATTGCACTTTTGCAATCACCTTAACAATATAGACAAACACATATAGTAGGTATCAGGCATTAAAAGATCCTACAACCTAAGAAAACCAAGAATATAACAACAACCTCTGTAAAGAGGACAAAACTTTTTTTTATACAAATCTCTCACCCAGAATATTTTGGCAATATGCTCTAGCTAGACGATGCCTTTGATCATGTATGGAAGATCATTTTTTTTTATGGAAAATGATTCTGGTAAATGCTTATCTATTAAATGATGAATTTTGATAACAAACCTTTGATATCCATGGTTGGAATTTCATTGCACTTGAACCTGAGGGAGAATATTCCCTTAAGAACAAAACAAACACATGTCTTCATGTGTAACTATTTTTCCTTACTCTCCAGCTAATCATTTGTCCAACTAAAAGTTTGTGAATAATGATTTCCCTCATCCTTATGAAAGCTAAAGCATGTCTCTAACTTTGTCATGATTGCATCAGATTTCTTCAACTATGATGGAATCAGCATGGGAACCATGGCCTTATGAAAAATATGCTTCCAATGACCCACTTTGGTTTCAAAAACCTAGCAGCAATTTTTTTCATTCGTGAAGCTCAAATATTGAAAATGAAACACTTATATTATGGTTTTACCTTTTTGCCTTTAGAGGTCAATTCCAAATTTTGCATTTGGATTTTACTACCGAAATTAATAGTGATGTGATTTTTTGCTTTATTTTGCCTTATGCAGGACTTTGGGCTTGAGTTGCAATTTTCCACTTTTGACATAACAGGGTTTTGGGCTCAAAATGCAACTTTACCCACAGATTGGACTCTAAAAGTCTATTGCATATTTATAAATTTTCAATTTTCAATTTGATATTGTAGTTATGCCCAAAACTTCCACTGACTTGAGCCTTTAATCTTGTATTGACCAGTGGGTCTCGAACCCTGGAATGCATATTGCAATTTTCAATTTTATGTAGAGTTGTAAATGCATGTTGTATTTTTGTTGGAAATGCCCATTGCACTTTTCCACCTTGCATTGGACTGTCGTGCTCTTGACTCTCTACGTGGACATTTAAAACATGGCACTTGGAGAACAACTTCCTTTCTATGTTTTTCTTTCAAACTTAAAACCTTCTACCACCTCCTTTGCAATATATTCCTAAAGGTAGGGACTATTCTATGATCTTGTAAGGGGGTGCAGTATGTGTTTCAAAAATAACATAGAATGATTTCATCCACCTCAGGGCATTCTTGGATAGCATTCTGAATGCTTGCCAACTAAGGGTATGAAGGAATATGAATTGGTAGGTATTTGTCAAAGCAATATGACCCAGAATATGGGGGAGTAGATTCAAAACTTTTCGTAAGAAATGAAAACGTGGAACAGAATGTAGAGGGAATGCAGTCGAAAATCCCTTTGTTTCACTTGACATCCCACTTGATACGCACTCTTGAAGACATCAATAAAAGGTCCACTTGTATGATGAATGGAAATCCAGTCACAATTTCTTTCAGTAAAAAGGCATAAATATAAGCACTGACATTGTTTCTTTATGTTGTAACTCAATTTTCACAAGGAAATGCAATTGTTATTACCCAATTGTCCACCTCTTATCTTCCTTCCACCATATTCTCTATCTTCACAGGAAATCTATCTATACATGTAATAGCTTCACTGCCTGTTGGATTCATCATTTTCTTGGGCGGATAGATGAAGAGTGAATGATTCACTTTGTTCATTCTTCACACTCTGGAATGTTGTTTCTTCCTTTAGATCTTTCTCTAATAACAACTCTACCAGTGATTCACATCGGTGAATCCTCCGTTTCTAATGTTCAAAGCTAGTATACTAAGCATAGCGATGCCAATATCCTGTAGTGATAAATCAAATGCAGAGTGGAAATAGAACAAAACAACATCTAGATTTCTCCTCTGGATTTCAAGTTGCCACTTGATAAGTTGAAGTCACATAGAACCATTCTGCCAGCAAGTTTTTTTTTTAAACTTTTCACTTATATTCCACGTCTGTGGACCTCAAGTGTTGAACTGCAATTTTGCAGTCCACATGTTTTGCTGTTTTAGATGCAATTTATAAATTGTAGTTTAAATCTTGTCTTTTAGTGTTATATTTCTATTTGATATCTCTACCGTCGGGTTTAGGAGATTGGCTTGCAATTTGCAATTTTGGAAATATGAAAAGTTGCTTTTTGCCTCGTTAGGCTCCTTTTCAATTAAAACTTTTCACTTACCTGCAGGTGGACCTCCACATGGGCAGAGATTATCTTTAGTTGTGAGCCCCTTAAAATATTTGTGTGGGCTTGAAACTTTTTCCAGTAATCTTCCCCTTTGGTGCCATGCGGGAATTTGACTATTACGTGGACTTCATTATGGCTGGCATTTACTTCTTTGTGGGTGGGGAAATTTGAATAGCCTTTGCAATTTTCAAGTAATAAACTTAAGTTTTCTTTTGATATTTTTGCTTGAAAACTTTGTGACAGACTTGGGAGTTGTATGTGCATATAATAATTTTCAAGTTTGAAAATTGTTTTTTGGCATTACAATCCTCATGTTTATCTTTGTCAGGGCCCACACATTCATCCCTGTGCTTATCTTTGACCTTCATGTGGGCACTATGATTTAGTATTTTTGAAATATTTAGTCATTTTTCATTTATCTCAGCTTGATATTTTTATTATGGATCATGCAATGTCACTAAAACATAAAAAATTTAAATGTTAGTTGAAACTAGGATTATGGGGTCTTCATAACCTGATTACAAAATTGAGATTTATATGACCTAAATGGACCATTGCAGATAGGGCCAACATTTAAATTATTAGGGATTGATATTTCATGAAAAGGGCACAAATAGCTTAGTATAAATTTGAACACCAACAGGTAAAATTTTAATATGTTCTTGTAGACTTGTTTAACCTTGTCAGTAGCATTTGAAAAGCCTTTGTCTTGGTGTATTGGTCAAACTTGGTCAAATTTGGTCATAGAAAGGTGTCTTGTCAGGTGCTTATCATATTAAAGTCTATTGCATGATCTAGAAAGAACAAATTAATAATGTGTCTTATCATCCATCCCTTCATGAAGGTCTTATTTGAGTTTTAGAAATATTAAGGTATTTCAACAAAGATCAAGTTTACTTTGCAAAGTTCAAGGTATGTTGAACCATGGTGAGATGTTGATGTATTGACCTTCCAAGATGATTTGATGTCCAATGGTGAAGGTGAGATTCTAAAGACAAGTTATGGTAAGGTGAAAAGATTATCATTTCATGTTTATCAAAGGTTGTAAGTTTGTTTTGGATATATTAAGGTAATGTTTACCTTTGTAAATAAGAAGAATTAAGTGAATTTTGAGGCCTCCAATACATGTCTAAGCTTGTTAAAAGTTATCCCTCACACATATTCAGCTAAGTTAGTTCAATTTGAAAGGAGTGGTGGGATCCTCCAAAGATCAAGAAACTAAAGAATAATGCATAAATATAAACACTAAGAGCTTCTAAAGCATTTTATCAATGTGGAGGTGATTAATTCAGGTTAGAAAAGGATGTGGTTAGGTCTCTCAGAGGTTTTCAAGGTTAGATCAATTTTTTGTCAGCATTTGTAAGTCATAATAATGCAAAGAAAATTTTATTTCCTCCATCGACCCATATGTAAGGTTGTGAAGTCCATTCTGAGGTGCTCATTCTATGAAGAGGAATAAGAGTTAGCAAAAACAATTGAATAGAAACAAAAAAAATTATGAATGGTAAGAACAATTGGGTTATGATGGAAGAATTCAACTTTTAAATTTTCCATATTTTAAGTTTGATTATACTTGAATTTTAAGATTGTCTTAAGGTCCATCTTTCTTGTAAATAAATGACAGTTAAGTTTTATAGGTTTTGTTTGAATGGGGCATTGATTCATAGTATCATAACCTGAGGTGGCATACTCATATACTATTTATGGGAGTTGGTAATTTCAAAAAATATCATGTACAAAGGATTTCCAAAATCAATTGGGATTGAATTGAGTTTGTTGTAGGATAGAACTTTGTTTCTTGGTATAATTTAATGGGAAGGAATTACATCACTAGGTGGATGATGTAAAGTGTTTCAACTCAAATTAAATAGAAAATACATAACATGGATCATATGATAGGTGCCTTCTTAAATGAATACTTAGAAGAGGGAGTCTATATATAAAAACCATAATGATTTATTATAGAGGGTAAAAAATATAAACTCTACAAGTTTAATAAGGATTATTATAGCCCAAAGAAAAAACCAAAAACATGGTATGGTTTAATCGATGGATATTTTTAGAATAACGGATTCAATAAAAGCAAGAGTGAGCCTACTATTTACTAAATGTAAAAATGTAACGATATCCTTATTTTAAGTTTATATGTTGATGATTTGTTGTATATGGAAGTAGTTATAAGACAAAGGATGAATTCAAAATCTCTATGATCAATGAATTTTAAATGAAATATTTAGGTATAATTTTATACATTTTAAGAATGGATATTCATGAAAGTAAGGATGAAATCTTTATTTGTCAAACAATATATGGGAAGGATATGCTAAATAAATTATTATTTTTTAATTATAAATAATAATACATTTATACTACTCATGGAGTTATGCTATGTAGAGAAGATGGTGTTATAAGATTTGATGAGACAATTCATATAAGTATTGTTTAAATCTTAGTGTTTCACACTCATAAAATGCTATACATTATTTATTCAATTTATCTTCTTTCAATATATATGTTTGACCGATATTTATTTCATATAAATTTGGATAAAAATATATTAAGGTATGATAAAAGTACTATCAATTTTAGAATTCATTTAAATATATATTTTTAGTGATTTTTATTGGGGAGGTAGTTTAGAGGACCATAAGTCAACATTGGAAAATTATTTTCATCTCTTTGTTAAATTTTAGTTGAAACCAACTTAAAGAAGAAAAGTTCAATTTCAATATCATGTATAAAATTGAAATATATTGTAATCAATTTAGTAGGTGCACGGTAATTATGTCTCAAAAATTTATATAATAAATTGAGGATAAATAAAATCAACCTACAAATCTTTTTTTT
Source organism: Torreya grandis (assembly GCA_037957365.1). Taxonomy (NCBI): domain Eukaryota; kingdom Viridiplantae; phylum Streptophyta; class Pinopsida; order Cupressales; family Taxaceae; genus Torreya; species Torreya grandis. Next base: position 167,698 of record JARHVA010004544.1, on the reverse strand, counting down.
ATATATAATATAAGGCCCACCAAAATTTTCAAAAATTTAGTCCATCAGTATAGGACAAGGAAATTTGATTTTAAGTACCACTTAGTGTGATTTTTGGTTTAGAATAAGACATAAAATTGAGATATATAAATACACAAAAAAATCTTGTAAATATAATTACTAAAATTGTTTCAAAAATTTAGTATTTCAAATTCTAAGATTAATTTGTTATCCCTCTTAGCATCAAATTTGAGAATGTTGTTTAAGTTCTTTTGAATGCATATTTTTCTTTTGTCAAAATTTTGGTCAATGTTGACACCTGTAAGGATCTCCCTTAAAAGTTAGTGTTGCAAGTAGGCAACCACTCATGGTTCCAATCTCTAGATTATGAAGGTTTTTTGTTCTTCCGTCGTGACTATTTCAACACAAGAGATTTAACCAAAGACTGAAAAGACATTAGAAGAAAGAAAGAAACATCCTAGTGCCCTAATTTCGGCCATACCCACCACACGGTGAATGCCCCTGATACTGAGAGTGTCGATTCTGATTCGACCTCAGATAAGCTTGGGCCTTCTACTCACAAGGAAGACCATGAAGTGTCTCCCCCCTTAGAAGATGTTTCTACACTTGACCCTTTCACCCTAGCTGAGAGGGAGTTCTTGGAAACCCCTGTGCAGAATACCCCTGGGAACACTAACCTACATATTATAACTCCAAAGACAAAACCAGACGAAGTGGATTTAGTGGAAGACAAATCTCAGTCCTCAAAATCTTTTGAAATATGTTTATCAGTTGACTCAAAAACTGTAAATAACAAGGTTGGGTGGACCACAGTAAATAAAAAAAAAAAAAAATAGAAGTTCAGAGGTCCAGAAATCTAGTATGACCCTCTGGTCTAGATGGCCTAAGAAAGGAAGAAGATTTAACCCAGCACCTTGTGCGGAGGATGAGCAATGGATTAGCTGATGTTTTGCAAAAACATTTTTGGCTGCTACAGTGTTGATGGTTGCTGAAGTTTGGCAGAATTTTCCCTTGTAAAGGGTGATACCTATTATTTCTCTACTCTTTGCGGAAGATTACCAGCTATTGTAGTTTGGTAGTTTCCACTGCTCGGTCTTGGTTGATTTTGTTGTTGTCTTGCAAGTCCTTTGCTTTGGAGGGTGTTTAATTTTTGGTTGTTCTGTGGTGGACTTATTGAGTCTGTTGTTTGGCAGATGACAGAATGTCTGTTTTAGTTGTTTGGCAAGGCTACACCATTTTTATTATGTTCGATTTCCTTTTACATTTACTTTTAGTTCATCATGGGTTCCGGGATGTGACACCGCATTCGAATTTCATTATTGTATCTTTTATATGAGGTCACCAGTCTTTACAAATCCTGTGATTTACTTTATCAAATAAAAACATATATGCAATAGCTATAAATTATATTGTTTATTTTTTTTTGTTTTTTTTTAACAAAAATAAATCAGCCATGTCATGGCAAAATATTACATTAATTTTTTTTAAATCCAATATTTCAGATTTTATTTATTTAAAGTCTATTTTTTAAAGATTAATATTTACATGTAATTTTTAAGATATAACATTAAAACATTAACTATTACAATAAATATGTTAAAATAGAACAATTTTATTAGAAAAAAATCAATTAAAAAATTGTGTTAACTTAAGAGTTTTGGGTTGTATGTATGGTGTATCAATTTTAATTGTCAATTTATATTTATTGAACAATGAAAAATTTTTGATGAAAAAATACTTTAATCCTCATATAAAATCTTTTACATATAATCGTCCATTTTAATTTCAAATTAAAACATAGAAAGACAATTATTTGATTTTTTAGATTTTCTATTATTTTTCTTTAATTTTTTAATATTTTATTTTAAACTAAAATACCTTAAATTTAATTTTATTTGATATTATTGTTATGAGAGAACTAAGTTTTATCTAAAAAGGTTTTAAGATGTACATTTTGAATATAAATAAATTATTTTATAGTAGTGCACCCTATAATCTGAGACTTTATCAATGGTACAAATCAGCCCTATACTTTATAGGGCCAGATAGGAACATGAATAACTATGATTTGTAAATGATAATAAGCTGGTCATCGTAGACTATTTTTCTATATTTTGAAGCTAATTATTTATTTATTATAATAAAATTATTCACGATCGAAATCTTAATATAAATTGAAATGATTTGAGCAAGGATTAGAATCCTTACCATGTTCAAAGCATGAATACAAATTAGAAAGATTTTAATACTAATGACTTGAATGAGCATTAGAATGTTTCCTACCAATTATCTAGCATCTAAAAAAATTTAAATAAAAAATAAATTAAAAAAATTAAAAAATATAGTTTATAAGTATTATTTTTTAAATAATAAAAGAAAATAAAAAGAAAATCCTTATCGTTTAAAAATATTAATAAATTTAAAATAAAATAATAAATACATGGAATTTATGCACATGTAGATTTGAGTATTTTCTTTGTAATGTGTCATTTTAGTTATAAAAATAATATTTCAAGATTATTTAAAAATAAAATTGAGTAGTTAAAAACCATGGTGTAAATTGAATTAAAAAAATTAAAATAAATAATATTAAATTTATTAGAAAATATAAATATAATGTATCAAATAACTTGAAACTTTAAAGTGAATATAGGATGTCACATTCTCTTTCAATTTTTATTGGTTAAAATAATTTATATATTTTAAAATTATTGTAATATTAATTTTTATGTTCCTTTATTGCTAGTTAACTACTTTTAAGAAGTTTTAAAATGATGTGTGCATATTAAAAAAATTAATTGAATTTATCATAGTTATAAATTACTAAATAAATTATCTATAATGATTTTGGGGTTCAAAACTTGTTCTTTGAGTTATGGTGTTATGGTTTCAAATACCACTAGAGATGAGGATTCTTGTGATTGTGTTCCAATGTCCTAAAATGAGTATATAAAAAAAAATTACTAAATTCTTTTCAGAATAATATTATATGTAACTTTTTGTTTTAGGTTATATTTATTATTATTATTATTATTTGATAGGATAAAATTCATGTATTTAAAGACATTAGAGATTTGAAAGATGGAGAAAAGATAAAACATTAACGCTCACATATTGTATTGCCCCATGGGCCTTTGCAGGGCTTTGTGTGTGTGTGATTTAAAATATCCCTTATCTTCCTTAATAGATTCACATGGTGATTATGGTCGTTCAAATAATTTTCTAATTGAACTGACTATAATATACTAGAAGAGCCAGCGCGTATTAATATATGATTGCTGCACTAAGTGATTAGCCATTAAATAGTTGGAAGAATGTTTTGTTGTGAATTGTAAGTTAGAAATAATTAGAAGAAATTTGTTAGATGATATGCACTTTCTTACCATAAAACACCTTATTATAAATTATCAACTCTATAAATATAATTAATTGGGGATCAATAAAAAAAACATACATGATTTTATATATATGAAAATTTCAAATTCAACTGATAATAAATATCTTTATATTTATAAAATTTATTATCTTGTATCAAACAATTTTATTTTAATTATGTATATAAAAATAATGAAAAACATGATTATATATCTTTGTATTTAGAAATTAATAAAATGAATAGAAGAAAACAATGAATATTTTAAATTATGAATGAATAAATATTCAACCATAACCCATAAAAATGAAACATCATAAAAATAAGCTAGCAATAGCAAAACGAACATCTTAGGTTATGGATTTTTTTGGACCAATTTCAATGCTAAAAGCTTGTATTTTTATTTCCATAAGCCATGTGTTGGAAGTAATGCGCTAGTGGAGGGAATCTTTTAAATAAATATATTTTCCTACCGGATTCAAACGTGAAAAATGTATATGTAAGATAAATCCCTTAGTGAGAAGAAATCACTTGCACCATCAACGACCTGTTAGGGATTTAATTGAATACTCATTATGTTTTCCAGCCACCTCTTTTGGTGTTATTTTGCCTTCCAACATCATAGATTATTATGTTCACTCCCAAGGACACTTATTCCCCTTCGTGGCTCCGTGTATATTAATTGGATCAAATGTTCTTATTATGTGCTACTCATTTTTCTTGAGTAAACAGTTACTGAAAATCATATTTATTTTAGCCTCCGTTAGGATTGGGTATTTTACTACGACCATGCTTCGATACGTTTGAACCTTGTTTATGATGGCCTGAAGGAAATTGCTTAAAGAAAGTAATTTAATTCTTGTTTAGAAATCCGTCCCTTTCCACGGAATCCGGGATGCTCTTGTTTTAGAAGAAAAGAGAGCAAGATCTGGGAATGTTGCTGTTAGAAAGTCAAGTTAATTGGAGATAATTTCTCCCACCTCCCTCCTTTATCATGCAAGCTGTTAAGCATCAGTTAGTAAACTGACAGTTAGGATTGAGTTAGTTAACACTCAGTTAGATATGAGTTTGTTTGAACAAGCAGTTAGTTAAGTAGTTGAAGCTAATAATAGATGAGTCTATTTTCAGTTATTGTTTAGTTTTTAAATCTATAAAAAGACGCTAAGGGCGCACATTGTAATCAAGGAAAAATTAGAAGATGAATAGAATTGTGTTTCTCAAGATTGCTGTAGCTTTCTGAGTTCTGAGTTAATAGTTCTTGTTTTCTTGTTTATTTTCTATTCATATTTTCCTTCAAATTGGTATCAGAGCTCAGGTTGTGGCAGAAGAGCGCAGGTTAGAAAGAGAAAACCCTGGTTAGAAAAGCAGCCAGCAAGGGGAGCGAAGCAGTCGGGTGAAGGAAAAGCGCAGGTATTGCCAGCAGGCAGCGCAGAGACCGACATCGGCAGTTATAGACCGACATCGGCCGACCCCAGACCAACAAGTGACCGACGACGGCAGAAAGAACCGACGTCGGCAATTTCAGCGACCGACCTCGGCAGTGTAACCGACGGCGGTGACTGTGTGTCAGAAATAGTGACCAGAAAGTCATTCAAGCTTAAGAAATGGCAGCATATAACAGTATTTCACAGCCTCAAATTCCCGTTTTTGATGGTAAGAATTATGATTTTTGGGCAATTAAGATGCAAACTTTATTTTGCTCACAAGATGTATGGGATTTGGTAGAAAGTGGTTTTGTAGAACCGCAGGACGAGGCAGCCCATCTGGCGTTAAATCAAGCACAAAAGGACCACCTTAAAGAGAACAGAAAGAAAGATGTAAAAGCCTTATTTATAATCCAACAGGGATTGGATGAATCGATATTTTCCAGAGTTGCAGCAGCAACGTGATCCAAAGAGGCATGGAAAATCTTGGAGACCACTTATAGAGGTAATACGAAGGTAAAAATTGCTAAATTGCAATCTCTAAGAAGAACTTTTGAAAATTTGCAAATGAATGAATCAGAATCAATAGATCAGTTTATGGGTCAAGTTTTGAATATAGTGAATCAGATTAGATCTAATGGAGAAACGATGACAGATCAGAAGATTATAGAGAAAGTACTCAGATGTTTACCCAGTAAGTTTGATGCTATAGTAGTAGCTATTGAAGAAACTAAAGATTTGGAACAATTATCTGTAGATGAATTAATGGGTTCTTTGTTAACACATGAATCCAGAATGAATAGAAATAACTCTTCTCTAGAGAATGCATTCAAGTCACAGGTATCAGTTGGTAGAGGAAGAGGAAGAGCCAGGTCAAGCTTCAGAGGAAGAGGCAGAGGCAGATATGGAAAGAACAATTCAGAGGAAGATGAGAACAATAAAAACTACAGTAGTAGAGGAAACTACAACAACAGAGGACGTGGTCACAACCACTCACAGCAAGGTTCTCAAAGGTTTGATAAATCTAATGTTCAATGTTATTATTGCAAGAAATATGGTCATTATGCTAGTGACTGCAGAAATAAACCAGGATATGTGTACAAACAGAATGCTAATTACACAGATGAATCTAGTTCTAATTCCGGAAGCATGTTTCTTACTTGTAATGTTACTCAAGAAAAAGCTAAAGATATTTGGTTTTTAGACAGTGGATGCAGTAATCATATGACAGGAAATAAAGAATTTTTTGCTAGTCTTGATGATTCTATAAGATCAGAAGTGAAACTAGGAAATGATATCACAGTAGATGTCATGGGTAAAGGTGTCATAAATGTTTTGGCCAAGAATGGTGAAAGAAGATTTATACCTGATGTTTATTTTGTACCTAGATTAAAACATAATCTTTTGAGTGTTGGTCAGTTAGTGCAGAAAGGTTACAGAGTATCTTTTATGGATAATGTCTGCACAATATTGGACAAGGTTCCAAGTGACAGGTTGATAGGAAAAGTGGAGATGACCAAGAATCGCATGTTCCCTCTTCATATTCAGTGCATCCAAGGAGAAGAAGAAGCTCACTACAAATCCATACAGCTAGATCAATCATGGTTATGGCACTTAAGGTACGGACACTTACATTTTGGAGCTTTAAATTTGTTACAGAAGAAAAATATGGTGAAGGGTTTACCACCAATAGAACAGCCAGGAAGTTCATGTGACAGTTGTATTCTGGCAAAACAGCATAGAGAGAGTTTTCCAGTAGGAGGCTCATATAGAGCTAAGGTAATATTGGAGTTAGTCCATAGTGATTTATGTGGACCAATGCAAACTCCATCATTTGGAGGTAGTACTTATTTTCTAACATTCATTGATGACTTTAGCAGAAAGACTTGGATCTACTTTCTCAAAAACAAATCTGAAGCATTTGGAAAGTTTAAAGAATTCAAGGCAATGGTTGAAAAGCAGAGTGGCTGATATATCAAGGTACTCAGATCTGATAGAGGTGGTGAATATATGTCTAATCAATTTCAAGATTTTTGCAGATATCATGGAATCAAAAGATAGTTGACTACAAGGTACACACCACAGCAGAATGGTGTAGCAGAAAGAAAGAACAGAACAATCATGGAAATGGCATGAAGCATGTTGAAAGCTAAACACTTGTCAAATGAATATTGGGCAGAAGCAGTAGCTTGTGCAGTGTATATTCTGAACAGAAGCCCAACAAAGAGTGTCAGAGATCGAATTCCACAAGAAGCATGGAATGGTAAGAAATATAGTGTATATCATTTCAGAATTTTTGGTTGTGTAGCATATTCTCTTATACCATCTAAATTGAGAAAGAAACTTGATGATAGAGGTGAGAAATGCATTTTTATTGGCTATTCTGAAGAATCAAAGGCATATAAGTTATATAACCCAGTTTCAAAGCAAGTAATTATTAGCAGGGATGTTGAATTTAAGGAAGCAGAAGCATGGGATGGTAGCACCATCATTGTTGGGGCACCGATTCCATAGGATGAAGAAGTTTCTGAAGAACAAAATTTGCAAGGTGGACAATCCTCTACACAAACAGGTACAAACACTCCAGCAAGAACCCCCAAGAGGTTTGAACAAGGTGAATCTAGTCATGCATGTCACCCTACTCCAAATTCACAAGTAAGTAATGAATCAGATCCAACTCTTGCTACTTTAAGAGCAAGATTTAAAGGTAAGAAGATGAGAAGTTTAAATGAGATTTACAATCAAGAAGAAGAAAAATTAGATTTGGTTTCAAATTTTGCTCTTTTCACTCATGACCCTATGTCTTATGAAGAAGCAGTGAATGAGGAACATTGGCTAAAAGCAATGGATGAAGAATTGAATGCTATAGAAAGAAATCAAACATGGGATCTAACTACTCTACCTGAAGGTAAGGATTGTATTGGAGTTAAATGGGTTTATAAGACTAAATTTGATGCAGATGGAAATGTTGAAAAGCACAAGGCAAGGTTAGTTGCAAAAGGTTTTGCACAAGAACATGGAGTGGACTATAATGAAACATTTGCACCAGTTGCTAGATTGGATACTGTGAGAATGGTATTATCCATAGCTGCTCAAAATAATTGGTATGTATATCAAATGGATGTAAAATCAGCGTTTTTGAATGGATTTCTAGATGAAGAAGTATATGTGAAACAACCCACAGGTTATGAAGTTCAAGGACATGAAGAAAAAGTTTACAGATTGAAGAAAGCTCTTTATGGTCTTAAGCAAGCACCAAGAGCATGGTATAGCAGGATAGATTCTTATATGATAAGCAAAGGATTTAGCAGAAGCGATAGTGAGCCTACTTTGTACACAAAAATCAGCAAAGAAGGTCAAATTTTAATTGTGTGTTTATATGTTGATGATTTGATTTTTACTAAAAATTTGTCTGTAGACACTTTTAAATCAGCAATGAAGAATGAATTTGAAATGACAGATTTGGGATTAATGAAGTATTTTTTGGGAATAGAAGTTGAACAATCAGAGAAAGGAAAATTTATCTGTCAAACAAAGTATGCAAAGGATGTGTTAAAAAGATTTAAGATGCTGAATTGTAAACCAGCACCTGCACCAGTTGCTACAGGGACTAAACTTAGCAAAGAAGACAAAGGATCCAATGTTGATTCTACAATATTCAAAAGGCTAGTTGGTAGTTTGATGTATCTTACAGCTACTAGACCAGATATCAGTTATGGGGTTAGCTTAATCTCAAGATTCATGGAGTCACCAAAAGACTCACATTGGCAAGTTGGAAAAAGGATATTAAGATACGTGGCAGGAACTACAGATTATGGAATTTTATATTCCACAACTAACGATTTTAGTTTGATTGGTTTTACAGATAGTGATTTTGCAGGTAGCGTTGATGATAGGAAGAGTACTTCTGGACATGCCTTTATTTTAGGCAAAGGTGTGGTCACATGGGCATCCAAAAAACAGCCTATAGTGACACTTTCATCAGCTGAAGCAGAGTATGTTGCAGCCACATCAGCAGCATGTCAAGCAACATGGATGAGAAGAATATTGAAAGATTTATTACAGGCACAAAAGGAGTCAACACCAATCTTCTGTGATAACAAATCAGCAATCGCTTTATCAAAAAATCATGTGTTTCACAAGAGGAGCAAGCACATAGATACAAGATTTCACTTTATCAGAGAGTTAGTGAACAATGGAGAAATCCATCTAGATTTTTGCAGATCTGAAGATCAACTAGCAGATATATTCACAAAGGCATTACCAAAAGAGACCTTTGATTATTTGAGACAAAATTTAGGCATTGTAAATGCTAAAATTGTAAGTGATAAAAATTAAGGGGGAGTGTTAGAAAGTCAAGTTAATTGGAGATAATTTCTCCCACCTCCCTCCTTTATCATGCAAGCTGTTAAGCATCAGTTAGTAAACTGACAGTTAGGATTGAGTTAGTTAACAATCAGTTAGATATGAGTTTGTTTGAACAAGCAGTTAGTTAAGTAGTTGAAGCTAATAATAGATGAGTCTATTTTCAGTTATTGTTTAGTTTTTAAATCTATAAAAAGACGCTAAGGGCGCACATTGTAATCAAGGAAAAATTAGAAGATGAATAGAATTGTGTTTCTCAAGATTGCTGTAGCTTTCTGAGTTCTGAGTTAATAGTTCTTGTTTTCTTGTTTATTTTCTATTCATATTTTCCTTCAGTTGCTTCTATTTTTATTTTTTGAAGCAGTTGGCGTGCTTGGGGGTGTAACTACTGGAGAAGTAGTTCGGTTGCTGGCCATCCTCTGCATGCGGGGGAAAAGGCGATGGTAATGATCAGAGTTTGCTTTCCTTTTCTTTCTCCAGGCAAGGAATATTTTCATCTAGATCCTAATTTTGTTCTTATAAGTAATATACATTTCTTGGAATGATTATAATGCCGTTGCTTACTCCCCACATACACACACACACACACACATATATGTGTGTGTGTGTGTATGGTATGTTGCTGTATTGGATTCCCTATTTCCATTCTGAAGTATGTTCAGTTGAATTTTTGACTGTTATGTTGTAAATTTAATCCTGAGCAGTCAATTAAGATTCATGTGGCTGAGATGAAGGATCATCCATCTATACAAGGATTAATTTTTAGTATGCAGATTAGCTGTTAGAAATCTATCATGTGCTTCTTGGTTGGATAGACAAGGAAAATTGCCAAAGTAGAAGGTAATACAGATGTATTAAAAAGCCCAAGCTATTTTTTTTTTCTTTTATTCTGTAATTCACTTAAAGAGAGTCATGTTCTGAACCTGGTTTGCCCTCATTGTCATATGGTAGCTTACAACCATCTCTGAGTTCTCCAGAGTGTAGACAATTGCCAAATACTGCGGTTAACTTTTGTATTAATAGTGTGACAAATTATTGGCTAATGGATTGTTTGCTTTGGCTGGGTGATAAAAGAGTTATTAGCTGCAGGAGGAAATGGTTAACCATTGTGCTTTATCTGGCTGTATTTACTGAGCAAATACTTAAAGAGGCCCCTTCATAGCCGGCTTCAAGCCCACTTTTACCATTACAACGCTTCAGTCCGACTTTTATTAATTAAAAATAGAAGACGGGAAAACAAAAAAAAACTATAAATATTTCGGTTCTGGCTAGTCTGAATTAAGCTCACTTTCAATCAGAGTGGTGGAATATATATTAGCGTAAGTGGTTGATGTAAGGTGAAGTATCGTACGTGGAGTTTCAGAGCTAGCTTGAAATCCGTGCTACATCTTTGCGGCGGAATTACGGGGGAATCTAGTATGAATTTGATATAAATTGCGAATTTAAATGTTGGAAAAAATTAAAGATAGATATCTAGAATGAATTATGTATATGCCTAAACACGTTAGTTACCAGTATGAAATAAGACGTCCATAACATCCTTGATGGCTTGGGTTTAATTAATAAGTGAGCTATAAGGTAGTGAAATTATAAAAGTGAATCCAATGGGTTAGTTTTATTTGAGAAGAAAATATTCATACTTTTATTTAATATGGAATATATATTATTGATAAGTTAAATTATGTAAAATTGTAATTATATATATATATATATATATATATATATATATATATATATATATATATATATATATATATATATAATTACAATTTTACATAATTTAACTTATCAATAATATATATTCCATATTAAATAAAAGTATGAATATTTTCTTCTCAAATAAAACTAACCCATTGGATTCACTTTTATATATATATATATTCTTTTATTTTTATTTAACTTGTTTTATACGGTTATGACTAAACATGCTCATGTGAATAGATTGGTATTGAAAACATTTTTTAATTGGTCCTTCCTATTAATTTCTTTTTTTTCTGTGAGTCAATCCTTGATACTAGTAAAATTATTTGGGGAATCGGGCTATTTCACTTTCTACGAAACATTGGAATAATTTTACTGATAGGGTTAGTAAGATGCTTTGTTGATTTTTCTTTTTTTTTTTTTTTAAATTAAATTTTAGGATGCAAGCTCTTTATAGAGCTAGTTTGAATTTAGTAAAAGAGGGGTTTTAGTGTTAGATGGTCCTTGATGGCTCATGAATGTTTAATAAATAGTAATGTATATGATCGTAGAAAAGAAAAATAATTAAATAAATAAAAATAGTATTGTATTTGAGTTGATTTAAAGTCAAATGAAGTACATATCTTAGATTTTATGTAGAATTATATAAATGAATGGTTTATCTAAATATATTATGATATCGTTAATTTAAGATTTTGAGATCATATAATTTAATGGTTAAATATAAATGATCATGAATTGAGATATATTTAGGTAAAATTATGGTAAATCAGATAATATGAAATATTTAGTCAAGCGTTAATTTTTAATTTTAACCTTTATAGAGGAATAGCTCAAATTTGAAAAATGACGGATGTGTTGATCTCTTATACTGTTATGCATTAATATTAAAATGGAGCAGAAAGTAGTGTATATTGAATGTTAGCTTCACCTTGGATTTAATGTGACATTTATATTGTTGAATTATTATGAAGGATCCTTTCCAGCTTTATGATGATTTAACTTGTTGTCAAAGGAAGAGAATCAAATGAAGTTAACCAAGTTTCAAGAAATATGCTTCTTAGAACAAGAATCAAATGCATATGTGTTTTCCATCTTTTCAAGTAGCTATTTATATAGAAAAAATTTATGTTAGAACATCTCTCTCTCTCTCTCTCTCTCTCTCTCTCTCTCTCTCTCTCTCTCTCTCTCTCTCTCTCTCTCTCTCTCTCATGCACATCTAAACAAACTATTCTTTCTTGAATGTAGCCTCTATCAATCATAACCATTCTCTTCTTGTTTGCACTACATCTTGGTTAATCATACTTAACCATTACATGTGTGTACATAATAAGGAAACATTATTATATTTCATTCTTGTTACTATGGGTTTCAATGTGTTATTTAGATAGGAGTAAGTCATTATATTAGATTAAGAAACCATACATGAAATTATGTATTATATGAAAATGAGCTAAATTATTTCCTACTAAAAGCATATATGTGTCACTCTTTTGATGAATTATCAATAAAATTTCCTTTTACAAAATATTGTCTTGTTGTAATCACCTACAAATGACACTTGAGTGCTAAGAGTGTTATTTGAGACCACCCATCCCTAGCATAACCTTAGTCCTATTTTAGGGCCTACTTAGACACTTATCCATCCTTTGTGTAGGCCAAGTGCATCCATAGATATCCCTAAAGTAGTTATAAACCCTCATCCTGGCATCCTAGCCCTTAGTATCTTAGGTTATGACACTTAGACACTAGTACCATAATATGGAAAGTTATACCACATGGTGCTAGTGTCCTAATTTTGGTGTTCTTTTCCTTTCCATCTTTCTTCTAAAAAATGATATATTTTCAAATCTAAGACTATCTAGGGTTGACATAGAGCTCTTTTAAGACCCACACGTGCACCAAAAATAGTATATATACATGAATTTTAGCAATCTAAACACTAGGTAGAAATCAAAGGCAAATTACACATACAAATTTAGAAAACATTGTGCACAATCAAGGTTATCAATCCCTATTATTACCTAATTCTACATAAAACCATTTAAAATAATCCAAAGCTCAAATTAATCACATTTTCAATCTCAAGGACACTCCAAGCTGATGTAAAAAAAAATATGCCAACTTTCTAGAGGCCATAACTTTTAAACTGTAGCTTTGTTTGAGCTCTTTGATGCACCAAAATGACCGTCTCAAAAAGTTTAATTCCATCCTAAGGTATACTATCCCATTAGATATGATTTTGATTTTATTTTATGCTAAATGTGATCATTTGAGGGTTCAAATTTAATGTTTAATGTTTTTTTTCAAGAGTTTGCTATCTTTAGAAATTGTATATTTCTATAACCAGATGCCAAATTCAGTTGAATTTTATCCCATAGGCTAATTATATTATTTAAGGTGTTTTGGGATATTTTTAGAGATGTGTGAAATTTCATGCAAAACTTACTATAAATACTGGCTACTAAAAATAGACATTTTTTTTAGATTTTATATTTTTTCTAATTTTTGCATATCAAGTCTAAATTTTGAGTTGAGTCTTATTTAAGCATAATTCGGGTTTATAATTATTTCAAGTCATTCAATATGAATCAGTACAAATTATAATTTAGAATCTTGGTCTATTGGTATTTTTTTTGTCTTGATAGTTTTCAAGTTCATTATCTAGTATCAAAGCAGGTTTGAATCTTAGAGGAGAAAGACATGGCGAGAGGATAAGGAGCTATTGTGTAGATGAACTGAATTATACAAGATTTGTAGAGGTAAGTTTAACAATTAAATGAGGTTATCATCGATCAGCAGAGAAGACAAGGTGGTGATGAGAAAGACATAGATTATGATGAAGAAGTTTGACAACAAAAATAACAACAGGAGTAGCTACCACCAATAGAAGAGAGGATGGTTTGAACTTTAGAAGGAATAAATGAATAAATAAAGGTTGATGTTCTAGATTATGGAGGCATTTTAAAATTAGAGCAGTTGATAGATTGGATAAATAACATAGAGAAGTTCTTCGAATGAAAGACTATCAGAGAAGACAAGAAGGTAAAGTTTGTATGTATGAAATTGAAAATTCATGCAATGATTTGATGGGATCACCTGAAGAAAGAGAGATAGAAAAAAGATAAAGAGAAGATTAATTCATGGAAAAAGATGGAGAAAAAAATGAGGGAGAAATTTCTTCTAGTGGATTATTCATAAACCCTATATAGAAGATTCTAGAACTTGAGGTAAAAGGATCATAGTATACAAGAATATACATATAAATTTTATAAGGTTTCCATATAAGTGAAGCATGAAGAAATAAAAGAGTAGATGGCTAAAATTTATGTAAATGGTTTGAAATTTTCTATTCAAGATGAATTAAGCATGCATAGATTGCTTAGCATGGTGGAGGATTATCAACTAACTTTTAAGGCAAAAGAAAAACAAAATAGACATAATTTCATAACAATGTCTCTTGGTACAAGAAGAGGTAGATCCCCTCTAAATAGGGTATGAGGTGGTTTTAATACCACCAAAGGTGGGCCTATTACCAATAGAGCTGATCATCACGTGGTGTAGAAAGGCAAGATGATAATAGACTAGTTTCAATACCAACAAAGAGGAAGAGGATTTTAGAGAGCACAAGGTTATGGTGGTGATAAAGGATGGTTATTGAATCAATGCATATATTATGTCTGTTATAGATGTGGAGGAGAAGGGAATAGAGCATTTGATTGTCCACACTATCAAGACCAATAAAGGTGGGAAGAAGATCACCTAAGAGTGAATCTAGTTGAGGCTAAGATAGAAGAGAAGAATATTAAAGTTGTACCAGTAGATATTGGAGAGAATCTCATGATGAAAATAACCATGATTTCTCTAAGGAAGGAACAAGTTCATAATAAATAGGGTGGTGATGCATGGCTATGATCAAATATTTTTCTAACAAGATGTACTTCAGGAGGAAAGGTATGCAAAGTAATTATATATGGTGGTAGTTTTGAAATTATGGTTTCTAAAGAAATGATTGAGAAACTAAATCGACAATGTGAAAAGCATCCTAATCCTTGCAATATTTCATGGTTTAAAAAAGGGAATGAAGTTACAATAGATGAAAGGTGCTTAATCAAGTTTTCTATAGGAAAGAGATATAATGATGAAATATGGTTTGATGTTATTCTGATGAATGCATATCATGTGTTATTGGGAAGATTATGGAAATTTGACAAGAAAGTAATTCATGATGGAGCAAAGACCATGTACACTTTTTAGAAAGTTGGTACAAAGGTAGTTTTGTTACCTCTTAAAGAGGAAGATAAGATTGAAATCATGCTCTCTACTAAATAATTTATCCAAGATATGAAGGTAGCAAGTTGTTGTTATGCATTAGTAGCAAAGATTGAAGAAATTTAAATGGTGCCAATACCAACAAAAGAAACAAGAGTGTTGAAAGAATTTGTAGATGTTATGTCTGATGAGTTACTAAATGGTTTACCAGTGAAGAGAGATATACAACATCACATTGATTTGATTTGAGGATCAACTCTACTCAATCAAGTAGATTATAGGATGAGTCCAATAGAAAATGCAAAATTAAATAAATATGTTACTAAATTTCTATGAAAAAAGGTGATAAGGGAGGGTATGAGTCCATGTGCAATACCAACTTTTCTAACTCTAAAGAAAGACAAATAATGGAGAATGTGTATGGATAGTAGTGTAATTATTAAAATTATAGTAAAGTATAGGTTTTCTATACCTTATTTAGATGATATGATGGATGTGCTTGTAGGATAAAAATATTTTCCCAAGATTGATCAAAGGAGTGGTTATTATCAGATTCAAGTTCTTGAAGGAGATGAGTGTAAAACTACATTCAAGAGTAGGGATGGCTTATATGAGTAAATGGTGATGCTATTTGGATTATCTAATACACCTAGCACATTTATGAGGGTGATGAATACAATGTTATGAGATTATATTCATAAATGTGTGGTTGTTTATTTTGATGATATTTAGGTATTCATTAAGCCTTAAGAAGAACACTTACAACATTTAAGAATGGTAATAGATTTGTTAATAAAGGAAAAGTTGTATGCAAATTTTAAGAAGTATAGGTTTATGTTGAATAGTTTGGTATTTTTGGGATTTTTATTTTCTACAGATGATGTGAAAATGGATGATGGAAAGATAAATCCAATTGTTGAGTGGCCTATTCCAAGAAGTATTATAGAGGTAAGAAGTTTTCATGGTTTAGGAAATTTTTACAAAAAAGTTATTAAAAAATTTACGTGTATTGTGGCACCAATAATAAATTACATGAGAGGGAATAACTTTATATGAAGTAAATTAGCCACAAAAAGTTTTTAATCTTTTAAGAAGATTACATAAAGCTAAATTATATCATAACCAAATTTTAATAAATTTTGTGAAGTTGATTGTGATACTTCATTTATGGGAATTGGTGTTATACTAAGGCAAGAAGGAAAGCCATTAACATATTTCAATGAGAAATTGAATGAGGTAAGAACAAAGTACCTTATTTATAGATCATAAGGCTTTGAAGCATGTAAATACACAAAATAAGTTAAATAGTAGGCATGCAAAGTGGGTTTCTTTCTTGCAGGGGTATACTTTTTTGTTGAATCATAAATCAGAAAAAAAAAATCACGTAGTTGATGCATTGAGTAGGAGAGTAGCATTATTAACTACTATGGTGAATGAAATAGGTGGATTTGAAGTTATTAAATAATTATATGATACTGATCCATATTTTGGCAAGATTGTTGAATAGTGCAAGAATTCATTAACATGTGGCATAGATATTATCCATGATGGGTATTTTATACTAGAAGGTTATCTCTTAATAGGAAAATAGTTAAGCATTATAGTTGGGTCTCTATGAGACAATATAATAAGAGAATTACATAATGTCAGTTTGGATGGACATTTTGGTAAGATGAACATAATAACTTTGGTGGAGGAAATTTTTTTTTAGCCATAGATGAAAGGAGATGTGACAAGGTATAATTCAAGGTGAAGAGTATGTTAGATGGATAAAGGAAATGCATAAAATAGTGGAATTTACATGACATTACCGGTTCCAAGAGGGCCATGGATAGATTTGCGTATAGATTTTATGTTGGGATTGCTAAACACAGAGAGAGGCAATGATTTAATTTTTATTGTTGTAGATAGATTTTTAAAAATGGTTCATTTCATTTAATGTAAGAAAATGAATGATTCCACTAGTGTTTAAAAATTATTTTTTATGGATATTGTGAGATTGCATAGTGTTCTATAAACTATTACTTCAGATAGGGACATGAAAATTTTATGTCATTTTTGGAGGACTTTATGGAAGATGGGTATTAAGTTAAAATTTAGTATTGCATATTACCCACAAATAGATGGATACATAAAATTTGTGAATAGGAATTTTGAAAATTTATTGAGATGCATAGTGGGAGAGAAGTCAAAGCAATGGGACTTGGCTTTACCATAAGCTATGTTTTTATATAATAGTTTATGAAAGAAATCCTATGGGTATTTTAGATTTGGTATAATTACCAATTGCATATTGAATTAGTGTTGATGTACAAGTGTTTGAAGAGTATATGCAATAATTTCAAGGAGTAACATGAAAGTTGAAGGAAAGTACTAAAAAATATAAAACATCAACAAATGTTATAAGAAGATCAAAGGTATTTGAAGGAGAGTTGGTAATGGTTTACTTGAAAAAATAAATATTTCCAAAAGGAATGTACAACAAGTTGAAGTACATGAAAATTTGACCATGTACAATTATGAAAAAAATCAATGATACTACATATGAGGTGAGTTTACCATATAATTTTGATATATCTCCAATATTTAATGTTTTATATTTATATGAATTCCATGGATAATATGGTGAAGATAATGAATATGAAGAAGTAAATTGGGAGCAACAAGTTCCAAATAATAAGAAAAAAAATAGTGCAAATTTGGATATAAAGACAGTGAGCAGAAGGCAAGGGAATCATAACAAGTATTTGATGCAATGGGATGGATTAAAAAAATAAGACAACAATTGGATTCTAGAATGGAAGCTAAAGAAGACTTTCAAGGAAAAATGGTAGTAGTAAAATCAAGACAACTCACAAGAGATGAGTTGTTCTCAACCAGATCAGAATGATGTAGAAAAAATATGACAACTTTTAAGAGGCCATAAATTTTGACATGTAGTTCCATTTGGGGTCTTTCATACCCAAAAATGACCATATGAAAAAGTTTTATTTTTACCTTACGTGACCTGTCCCCTTAGATTTAGTTTCAATATTTTTTGGAGGCCAAACGTGATTATATGAGGGTCTAAAATTAATGTTTAACAATTTTTTCAAGAATTTTTTATTTTAGAATTGGATGTCAACATCAGTTGAATTTTGTCCCATAGGATAATTATAATATTTAGGGTATTTTTGGATATTTTTATAGATATGTATTCTTGCATGTGAAACTTACTATAAATAGCGGTTAATAAAAATAGATAGTTATTTTTTAGATTTGAGATTTTTTGAACTTTTACATGTCAACTCTAAATTTTGATTTGAGAGTTATTTAAGCATGGTTTATATTTTTAATTATTTCAAGTAATTCAATATGAATCAATACAAGTTAATGTTTAAAATTTTAACTTATTGGTATTTTTTTTGTCTTGATAGATTTTGGATTCATTACAAGCACTCAAGTCAACATTTATAATAGCTTCACTTGTACTTGAATTAGTAATTAGGTGGGGAGAAATACATTAGACTTAACACCTCTTTGGTGTATTTCATTGTAGAGAGTTATCATCACAATAAAGTGTTGAGTTTGTCTATCCTACTGCACTAACATCACACTTTACTACTTTTTTCAACCAGATGCCCAAACCACATGGAGGATTAGGGTTTTTTATAGAATTAGTCAAAATAGGTCATTTATGAAGATATATAGCTTGTACACATAGAAATGTTTTTGATAGATGCAGACATAGGTCCATTAAGAATCTTATAATAGTTTTACATAGAGGATGCTATCAACAAAACAGCAATGTTAACACCACATGGTGGTGTTATCTAATTAGGACAATACTATCTATGAAGGGTTTTAACACGTAGACCTTATTTACTATACTCAAACTAGCCTTTGTCTTAGTTTGCAGCCCCTTGATCTCCCATTTCAATCATTTCCTAGTGAAAACTTATTTATATTATTTATTTCTAATTTTTAAAATGTTAAATAAAACTAATTCTATTACATATTATTGGTTGTATTTATTGTATCTTTCTTCCCTAGCTTAATCTACACAATTTCCTTAACAACATAGGATTTGAATACACTATTTCCTAAAAGGTTAAAACATTTGGTGAACCTTACATACTTCAAATAATGCACAAAACCTCACCCTAGATAAATCTAGGGTTCATATTTCTAGCATTCTAGGACTTAGATTGAAATTTTATAACCAAACATATTCTAATATTTAATATAATCATGATAATAGTGACAAAAGAAGTTTATCACTTTTTATTGCAAAGTTTAATACTCTCATTTACATGCTTGTTTCCTTTAATTTATAATGAACTAAAAAATACATAAACACATGTATACATGATGCTTTATATCAATTTAAATGCATCTCATGTTTCATTATTTCTTTAAAATGTTATTTTTCTATTATGTGGAATTCAATTAAAAGGCAAATATTTTAAAAATATAGAGAATAGGTTACATAAGATACCAAATTCATTATCTAAAATTAACAAGTCTCCTTTATATGACCTTTTATCTTTAGTTCCCTTGACTCCTTACCTATCACTACTAGATGTAAGGGTACATTAGTGGTATCACTTATCCCTCTTACTTCTTTACCCCACACATATAGCTACCATCCAACCTCTATTTGTTACACACTCTAGCTTTAGATGCCATGAGGGAACTCATATATGTCCCCTTCCTACTTGGGTGTCATGATGGACATCATGCCCCATTTGCTTAGGTAGTTACTTAGTTATTACACAAATTTGTAGATAGATATATATTTTTATATCTATCTTTATAACCTTATGAATGATAAACCTAATATACATCACACATTACATATCTATGCTCAGATTATCCTACATTTTGATGTTATGTATTCACATTATATTAGTTTATTATGAAGATATCATATGTGCTCTATAACACATATTTTATAGATATTTTTATTTTAAGGATAGTTATTGCATAGGTTCCAACAACACCCCTCAAAAGAGGGAAAATTCATAAGGATTTGTTATATAGATTAGGCTATCTAGATGCACTCAGAGTATAAATTTTATTACACAATATTAGAACATATAAATTATATTCATAAAAACACAATGGGAAGTAGTGACACAAATCAGTTATAATTAGACATAAATTCTAGTAGTTTGTCATTAGTGACCAAATTAGGATACTACAACTACATTATGTTGTTCTAAAATATAATTTACTACTTTATAGTATCCTTAGTCTTATAATATTATAGATTGGCCATTAAAGTATAGTATATAGAGTCTAGGTTTGCATAGGTTTAGTTATAGATTATTAGTTTTGGAATAGTTTAGGTTAGATTCATATTGGTTTTATTAGATTGAGGGCATCATCATTCCTATTTTAGTTAAGATACATAGATATAAATTATTACAACTCATTCTAGAATCTATATACTCAGATATCATATTTAGGGGCATATGTGTGACACATTATTTTTGTGTGCTCCCTTATATAATAGTTGACCATAAATAATGCCAAAATCCAATTCATTCTCTATGTTATACACTCAAAAACCATGTTAGAGGTTACATACTAGATTCATGCCTTAGTCAATTTGTAGTGGTTAGCATTCCTAAGTTTCTCAGAACTACCAAATATACCCAAGTGGCTGCAGAGCTGGCATCTCCAATTACACATCTCTATTTAAATCATGTAGTTTAAGATTAAGATGCATCTAATACACATGGTTAGGAAATGATGGAGTTACAGTCTACTTTAGTTCTTGATATACATACATGAGAAGTTTGGGCACACCATCAATCTAATCCAATCTATTAAGTAGTCATGATCCACCAAGAAAGGGTGAGCAATGATTGAGTCAAAACCAAATTGAATTATTGAGACACCCACAAATGGGAATTAAATAATCTAGTAGTTTAGTCCATGTTATTCACTAATTGATCACTATATACATGCACACACATAAGTTATCACTAGGTTTATGCATTGGTTTACATACCAAGTGAGGTGTGTTCATTCATTTTCTCTATCTTAACTCTTTGTTTAATTTTCTTTCTTTACTCAATTTTATCACTCTACTTTATTTTATTTATTCACTCAATTTTTTCCTTTGATTTTTATTTCTCAAAAGTAAGGAATGTTCTATGAACGTTTTGTAGCTAAGTCTAGGTAAACATATTTTTCCTTTATCCTCGTCATTTCTCTTCAGTAAATTTATATAATAAATGGGGGGATGTAGACACCTAAAAATGACACTTGAGTGCTAAGAGTGCTATGTAAGACCATCCATCCCTAACTTAGTCCTAAATCTATCTTACGAACTACTTAGACACTTATCCAACCTACATGCAAGACACTATCATCACTAAACATCCCTAAAGTAATCACAAATCATCATCTTGACATCCTAGTCCTTAGTACCTTGGGTTCTTCAACCTAAACACTAGTGCCATAGTATGGATATTAGTGCCACATGGTGCTAGTATTCAAATTTTGCCATTTTTGTCCTTTCCATCTTTTTTATACAAGTAGATATATTTTTAAATATAAGACAATGTAGGCTCAACCTAGACCTATTTTAAGATGCACAAAAGTAACATAACATTATATATACATGTATTTTATCCCTCTAACCACTAGATGGAAATCAAATACAAATTACACATACAAAATAAAAACAATATGTGAACAATCAAGGTTATCAATCCTTATTATGCCCTACTTACACATATAACCATATACAACATTTTTAAGCTTAGATTACTAGGGTTTCTAATATCAATCACACTTATATAAATTTCCTCAACATTCATACTAGATTAACTTACACTTAAACTAGTACTTAGGTGAGGAGAACTAAATCATGCTTCATCCCTCTTCAGAGTATTTGTATGTTGGAAAATTTCATCATAGTGGGGTGTTGATGATGTCCACCCTACCCCACTAACAACACACATTACTACTCATGTCAACTAGATGCCCTAAAAACATCGACGATTAGTGTTTGCATATAAAAATAGTTAAAATATGCCATATATAGATGTCTATAATTCATGCACACATGAATAGGCTTGACAAACTAACACAAAAGTGCATTGAGAAGCTTGAAATAGTTCTACATAGATGACACTATCTTTTAAATAAGGCCACTAGTGTCACATAGTGTTATTATCCAATTATGATGTTACTATCCATGAAGGTTTTTGGCATCTGAATCCTAATTTTAATATTTAGACTAGCTTCTATCTATGTTTGTAGACTCTAGATCTCTGATTTTAGTCTTTTCGTAGATAAATACTTATTTATACTACTTATTGCTACTTTTAGAATTGTTAAATTAAGTCAATTAATTTATAAATTAGTGGATATATTTATTAAATATTTCTACCCTAATTTATTATACCCATCCATCATTAACAACATAAGATTTATGTACACTAAGTCCTAAAAGGTTAAAATTCTTTTGTATTAAATATATTTGTGAAGAGAAGTTTAATACTTATGTTGATATCACATGAATATTTCCCATCTCTTTTACTTATTTTCGGTAACACATAAATTTATATAAAGAAAAGTATTATTATGATTGTAAATCATTCTAACTTATAGAATGTTAGTTTATCAAACTTTGTTCAACCTTGTACTTGAGAAGATATATGTGTTCCCTTGTAAATAAATATGTTGATGTTAAAAAATTTATTCTTTTCAAATTGTAACTCTATTCCGTGGACATCAATTACATATCCATTTAAGACAATGTTTGAAAAAATAAGGGTCATGTTTTGTGGTTTCTAGTTATGGTTTTTATGTTATACTTGGTATAGATTATGGTTTCAAAAATGGAAGCTCTAGGATGAATTAATATCTTGGTTCATTTTCTTCCATGACAATAAAATTCTTATGGAATTTTTATTTACACAATCAGTATGGACATGGCTTCAACAAAATTTAGACCAAACAACTTAGTAATTTTTGAGTGTTATTTATGCATATTCAACCATTGAAACTCATACTTCATTCCTTCATGATTAAAAATCTTAGCACGTCAAAAATTTACATGTTAAATAATGATAGTTGATATTAATTTTGTTATATCTTATGCATGTTGTCCTTTATATGTACTATGGATTAGTAATGATTTAAGTTTACAATAATTAATCTCCTTAAATTTGTAGTGGAAAGAGCATAAAGATTCTTTGGTATAGATAGGATTGACATTTTTATGATGAGTTGGTTGTCATAGATTTTGGATGGATTATTTTTATAACAATAATTTTGATGATGGATGATTGCTGATATTATTACCTATTATTTTATGATAAATGATGACATTAAGAGATTAATTTACTATTCTAATTTGAGAACATTACCTATGATGAGAAACTATTATTGAAAAATAGCTCATTGCATTATGATAAAATGCAAGCTAGATTTTCTATTGGATGGTTGTAATGGAAAATGTGTAATAACAAGATGATGTGGAGAGGAACTTGGGCCATTAAGGCTGCATGTTGGTTCCCTTCCTATGGTTATCATTTATATACACTATTAGATAAACAAAAATAAGGGAAAAGTGAGTTGTTTAATGATTTTTTACATACATACCATTATGATTTGATAAATGTTATGAAATATAATAATAGTAAAATGTTATGGTGTGGATTTGATTATCTTGATTGGATAATTTAATTAGTGGTCATATAGATTTTATTCATGATTATTATGATGAATCATTATATGTGATTTAACTAGTATTATATAATGGGGTACTTGATAAGTTGGATTTCATTATCTATGCATGACTACCATCATCGATGACATTGTAATGTAAACATGAATTTTTGTTTGATACTCTAATGACATATGCATGGTTGATTGTAAAAGGTACATTATGATGCGGCTTGGAAGTGGAACTAGGGCCATGAATGACTGCATGTTGGTTCTCTTAGTATAATCATTTTTATACATGCAAATTATTATGAGAACCTAAAGGAGTTGTTAGTAGAAATTGGCTAGCATGAACGGGTACAATTTTAATCTTTGATTTTAAACTTGTTTAACCTTGTTAGTAGCCTTTTGAGAGTCTTTGTCTCTATGTATTGGTCAAATTTGGTCATATCAAGGTATATTCTCAAGTGCTTATCATATTAAGGTCTATTGAATGGTCTATAAAGATTGAATAAATAACTTAGTATTGTCATCCATCCCTTTATTAAGGTATTGTTTGAGTTTTATAGAGATTAAGGTATTTCCACAAAGTTTAAGGTTACTTTGTAAAGGTCAAGGTATGTTGACATATGGTGAAATGTTGGTTTATTGACCTTCCAAGGTGACATGGTGTCCTATGGTGAAGGTGAGATTCTAAAGACAAGGTATCACAGGGTAAAAACATTATAATTTCATGTTTATCAAAGGTTAAAGTATGTTTAGAGATATTAAATTAACATTTACTTTTACAAATAAGAAGAATTAAGTTCATTTTGAGACTTTAAATGCATGTATAACCCTTGTAAAAGTTATTTATCCCTCACATATGATCACCTAGGTTAGTTAAACGTGCAAGGAGTGGTGGGACCCTTCAAATATGAAGAAACTTAGTAATAATTCATAATTATACATGTGAAGAGCTTCTAAAGCATTTTTCAATGTTGAGGTGGTTAATTCAGGCCATAAATGGATGTGGTTAGGTATCAAAGATATTTTTAAGGCTAAATCAGCCTTGACTCAACAATTTTAGATTAGAATGATGCAGAAAAAATTAGATCCTCCATTGACCTATTTATAAGTTTATGAAGGCCATTTTTAGATCTTCACTACATGAAGATGAATAATAGTTATAACCATTAATCTTGGGGGTTAATATGGGACCTTTTCCACTAAAATTATAGTCATTAGTCTTAGGATAAGGGGTCTTAAATTTATAAACTATAATTAACAAGTTAAGTAGCCTAAAGCCTTCTTAAAACCCCACAGGTAGAGTTTTTCTTGTCCCATCAAGTTACAAGATAATGAATTTAGAAGAATGATTATTTGAGATACTCAAGTGTCTAAATATCCATAAATCATCACTTTACATCATTAGTTATTATCATCAAATTGTGTACCCTAGGACGTTCTATGAAACTCTTTCAATTTGATGCAACATTGAATCATCTGTCAAGTGTTTGGGAACATGGAAGAGAGATGAGTCTCTAGGATTTAAAAGGGATAGCTCCCTGAATTCTTCTCTAACTGTTTATCACCTAATCTACTACTTGTTCATGAAAAGATTCAATAATTTACATAAAACATAAAAACTATGCTAAACAAGTGATCCACCAAGAATTTATCCAGCCGACTATCACACTTCTACTCAGTAACAACAATTTCCAAGACTATTTCCATGCATTGAAAGGTACTAGCATAGTGTTTCAATGTGAAGGTAACATGTTTGAGACAATCAACAAGATAATTGACCTAAGGGATAGATTGTGAACCATAGATAGAATTAGATACTTGAAAGAGAGTTTGATACATTCAACACACTTTGCATGGCTTGTTAACATCAGAACCTTTGATAAAACATGAATGATAAAGGGAGTAAGGATAATGCTATCACTCAGCTCTCCTATACATCACTCACATACTTAAACATAAATTCACAACTCATAATTAGTCTTGTATTCAATGTTTAAAATCAAAGTGTAATGTCATGTCAACAAGGCTTCACCATACCAGAAATGTGGCTATCTATAGTGGTCAAAATGGTCCAATTTATAGAACTTTGAGGAAGACAAAGAATAGACATTGAAAAGGTAGAAGGGCATGTGTCCATATGTGAGAATCATTCATAAATGTATGAAAGAGATAGATGAGTGATCCATGCCATGCCAAGACTCTTACTTGTCTAGAAAAAGTCATGAGAATGGTAGAAAGTGGCATCAAACCTTCAGGAGTGCCAAAAGAAACTAATTCTATTAAACATCATCCATGAGAGTTCAAAACTAACAATATAAACACTAAAACATCACACTAATATAACTCATGATGATAGTTAGAAAATGCTATTTCTAACTTCTAGTTATCTTATAGATACCCATATTTGTCAAATTTATGGAATAAATGGCTCCAACCCTCAACCTATCCATTTTTCTTGCTTTGTATTCTCTCACATTCTCACCAAGTATTTTGAATATCAATGGCTATTTCTTGTAGTTTGAAATTGACGTTCTATGAGCCATCACTCTTCTGGGTATTTTCTTCAAACTTTTGTCTTGACCCTTTCTTGCCAACAATTTTCTCCCAAACATTCATCAAACAATCTCTTTGAAAGAATTCATTTTTTTAGTCTTCCTACTTGTTCATTTCCCTTAGACAAAAGGTCTGAAGGAATTCTTCCTATTTATTTCCTTTGGACAAAATTTTTGAAGGAATTCGTTTAGGGTTTCTTCTCTTCATTTCCTTTGGACAAATTTTTTTAAGGAATTATTTTGATGTTTTTCTTTAGTCACTTCTTTCCATTTCTTACAACTTTTTTATTGATTCCTTCAGAGCAGTTAAAATGGTCCTTCCACTTTTCAAAATGGTCATTTAGGCTTTTGGAAATGCCTTTGAGGAGAATTGAAATGATCTTTTGGAAATGCAAGTGCCCCTTTGGAAAAATTAAAGTGACCACTTTCTAAAGAAAATACCCTTTGAGAAAGTTGCAAATGATCCATCAATAAAACTAAAGTGGACCTTATCTCGACAAAAGATACCCATCAGAAAAATTAAAGTGCCCTTAAAAAAGATGAAATCTACCTTTCAAACTTCTTGTTTGGTTCATTTTACTTGAAAAGTAACCTTTCGAAAAATAAAATTGCCCTTTGGAAAAATTACAAGGGTCCACTTTGGCTTGAAAGTATCCTTTGGAGAAATTGTAAAGTACCTTCAAAACAATTTTGTGGATAAATTGTTTGGTATAATTCATCACTTTGCGAGAAGAAAAACCAAAGAAATACTCTTAAGGAAAATCCTCAAACAAAAAGTCCAAATTGTTTTGGTAAAATGCTTCAGGAAAAAAAATTGTAAGAATTAGCAAAATGATTAGAACAAAGGCAAAAATGGCCTTTCTGAAAGAAATAACACTTAGTATTTTTGTGGGCTTTGTTAAAGACCATTTATTTTGAAGGAAAACTAATTACCAAACATGGCCAAATTTGAAAGGTACAAACCTAAGGTTAGAATTTGATCAACATTATTAGTGATTCATGGGTATGGCATGCATGTTATGCCTAAGATCAATTTCCTAAATCCTTCTAATAAGCATGGAATCATGCAAAATGAGCACTTAGATTGTAATGAATAGACCTTCGATTGACTACAAGACAATGACATTACACAAGACACACACAAGAAAAGACACACTTGTGCTAGTAATCACTTAGGGAACACAAAGCAATATAAAAGAAACATGCATGTGTCAACTAGGACACTTAGGGAACATAATAACCGAAACAAATCTAGACTAAACACACACACCTATGTTACTATTTACAAGAGAGACTTACAAGGACTAATAGTAGAAATTAAAATGTATCCCATTCACAAGGATAGGGAATTCTTCTCCATTCATCTTAGTTAGTTGAATGAATTGCTTTACTTGTACTTGTTGATGATGTAAGGGCCACTCCACAAAGCACCAAATTTTATACGTTTACTTGTTTTTCTCTATCCTCATCCCAAGTGATCTTCCTTGAACACTCTTATACTTACTATTTTATCAAAGGATTTATTCATGAGTACTTGGTGGTTTTCCATTGTCTTTTGTGCTTTGTCCCTTGCTTCTTTTAGTTTCATTAATTATTTCAATTTAACTTCCATTGTGGTATTTTCAAGCAGTTTCAACTAATGTGCAAGTCCCAGAGCAAGGAGATTTGGAGAGATGGACAACATAGCTTCTCTCCCATTAATAAGCACATAAGGCGAGCTACCAATTGATCCCTTAGGAGTAATCTTATTATCCCATAAGGTTATCTTCAACTTGGTGTGCCATGCTCTTTGATTTTTCTCCAATGTCGTCTTGATGATCTTGATGAGGTTCTTGTTAGTAGACTCAACCAACCCATTACCTTGAGGGTAATAGTTGGATGAGGTAATCAAGTAAAACCTATTTTAGTTTGCCCACTCAAAATTTTTAGCACTCATAAAATAAAGTGCATTATTAGTAATGATAATATAGGGAACCCCAAACCTTATTTTGATACTCTCATAAAACTCTAAAAGTGCATTTTCATTTACCTCCTTCAATGGATCAACTTCTACCCACCTTTTGAAGTAGTTAGCAGTAGTCAACATCCATATGTTTCCAAAAACTAATGGAGGGTTGATCATACCAATGAAATCAAGGCCCCATTGCATGAAAGGCTGGTCCACTTGGATATGAATCAATGGAAGGGCTGCAATTTTTTAATTCCCTACAAAGAAGGCACATTGAGGATACCTCCTCATCCAATAGTAGAAATCCTTGAAAAGGCTAGGCAAATAATACCCTACCCTTATTATCTTTGTAGTTCTTGTTTTTTGGGGAGAAATGACCTCAATCTACACCATTGTGAAACTTTTCCTACAAGATACCAAACTATTCATTTTCAACACACCTTAGTACTACACTATTCACATCATTTTGATAGAGAATACTATCTACAAAACAATAAGGAATGGTTTGAAATATAAAATACCTTCTTTGTGACTTGTTTAAACCATTAGGATAATCAACATTTTAGAGTAAACCAATGATGTCCTATGTCCAATTTTGAATTGGTATGTGACTAGTTGGTTAAGGATGAATTTGATTGACCAAGATTGCTTCCTTTGGCCCTTGAAGATTTGAAGCCAGATGTTCACACAACCCCTTTCCTCTTAGCAAGTTGTTTACCTTGATATCAACATAAATTTTTTTTACCTTTGTGATCCACCTAGCTCTCTTCTCATTGAGGTCTTTGCTTAAGATGAACTCTTTGGTGCTAAGATGAGAGAACATGACATATATCCTATTGTTTTAAACCATGTGCCTAAATGTTTTCAACCCTCTTATCACATCTAAAGCCTCCTCAAAAAATGTGTTATTGACCTCATAATCCTCCAATCCTTGACTAAAGAATGCAATGGGTTGTTCAACTTCCTTATGATTAGTTTGCATAAGCATAGTTGAGATTGTGTCAAGATTATTAGCAAAAGTATTGAGTGTGAATTCCTTGGAAAATTTTGGGTTCAAGAAAGTAGGAGATTGGTCAATTTCTTGTTTTATTCCCTCCAAAATATTCTTATCTTCCTTTGTCTAAGAAAAATTTTGGTTCTTCTTGATCATGGTTATAATAGGCTTCACCAAAGTAGAAAATCTTGGAATAAACCTTCTTAAAAAGTTGATCTTTCCTAAGAATATTTACAAACCTTTCCTATGTAGAGGCAAAGACAAGCCTAGAATGGCTTCAATCCTTTCAGGATCAATAGATAGGACTTCCTTTGACATAATGTGGCCCAATAATTTGCCTTCATGAATAGAAAAAATACATTTATTTGGATTAAGAGAAACTCTAAACTCTCTGCACTTCTGAAATACTTACCTTAGATGTTTCATGTGGTCATTAGAATATTTGGAAAAAATAGTTATATCATCAAGGTACACATGAAAAAACACATTAAACAAGGCCTTAAAGGCCATGTCCATTGCCCTTTTCAAGGTAGCACCAGGATTAGACAAACCAAAAGGCATCAAGTTTCAAATGTTCTAGGGGAATCAATTTCACAATGACTTTCACAACAAATAATGTAAAAGAAAAGCATAGATTTTAGGTCTATATCACTCAGTTTTTTGTATAAATCTCTAGTCATTTATGAAACCACTACAATGTGTTGTTTTCTTATTGTAGTTTGATGTCCAAAGTACCACTACATCCTGTGTGTAACTCCAAAGAGGGTTTAATGAAGTCAATGTTGAGAGATGAAACCCTGGGTTAAAGCTTCCCTAAAGAACTTGTGGGAGGTGATCAATTCCCCCTCACAAGACAAGATGCATAAAAATAAAGAAAGTATGAAAATAGAAAGACTTTAGGGTCATTTTAAATATCACCCAAACTTTATCAAGTTTTTAGGGAGTGCTTTAGATGACGTTCTTTCTAAGTCTTGAACTAGGCTATTTACATTAGAAATGGTAGTTTTGATTCCAAGGGTTCCCTATAGGGGATAAATAGAAGAGCATACACATAAGATACCTCTTTTTTCCAAACAAGATTAATCTAATCAACTATTGAAAATAATAATTAACAAGTGTGTTCAATTTTAAACCCAAATGAAATGTTTGGTGGTGTTCATTTGACCCCTTTGTCTTAGTTGTAAACTTTGAAAACATTCACTAAAAACACTTAAATTCCTTGTTAAACATAAAAACAAGGTTCCTAATCCATTTTTTAAGCATGCAAAGGTGATTTAAACATGTTTTAAGTAAATTTTTAACTTGATCCTATAGCAAAATTGTTAGCATGCCCTTTAGTTTTGAAGCCCATTTGAGTTTGAAACAAGAAACTTTAGAAAAGTTGGACTCAAGTCTATGTTTTTAGGAAAACATAGTGACCAACTTAAATCAATACCATCGATGTTAGTTATGGCTAACATAGATATGATCAATGTCAGTTCTACTGACTGACATTGGTTAAGCCAAGTAACTGATGCTAGTATATCTCTTGATGTCATTACTGTGTAAAAACCATGGAAACTAAAACTAGTAAAATATAGTTATAAACCCAATTTTCAAGAGTTTTAATATCTTAAATAAGTTTTTTAAGGTTGTAAAAATATATCCTTTAGGTGTAGGATACGTCTAGTACCACCGAGCATGCCAAGATGTGGATAGGATTACAAAGCAAGTTAGTTAAGCATTAGTTCATAAAAAATGAAATACAAATAAATAACTAACTAACCAAGCCTATTTATTCCTATGGGAATTACAAAGGATAGTAATAAATAAATGAAAGAAAGAAATCACCATATTACCTTCCAAAATAGATTCACCATACCTATGTGGCTCAAAAACATGTTCTCCCTTGATCAAGCATCCTTGTATTTTCTAACAATGGTGGTAAGTTCCTCCAATGCCTCAAGAACACTCCACAAAACCTAGGCTCGTGATGTGGAATCACTAAACTAGCTTATCAATGAAGCTTTGTCAAAACAATTTAGCATTATAACTTTGCAATGCTCAAGATTTAGAGATATTTGAACATAATAACCTTTCACCAAAATAGCTTAGAAATGATGTCCATGGCCTCTCTATTTATATATTTTTTAGATTGGTCAGGATCAACCTCAACTGTCCATCTCAAGATTGAGATGTGTGGTCAAGGATAATCCTAATATTTGGAATTAAATCCATAATTATCTTCAAGATGACCTTGGAAGAAGGGGCATTAAATTAGAATGGGAGGTATTAACTAGGCATGGGTGACCCATAATCTTGATATTTTATGCACTTATGGCTTGATAGATGCCACCCCATATATGATGTCACTAGGTGATGTAGATAATAAGAATCAATTTTCAAAAATAAATATTCAATAACTATCATGGAAAATCCACTTAAGCTCTTAATTTGGATTAATTAGCCTTAAACAAGGTTAATCAACATTTATACAATTATTTGAAAATTGACCCTCAACTAATCAAAATGGTCAAAAAGTCATATTACTGGGTTGTGATTTGAATCAAGAAGAATTATAAGGTGAGGCTAGATGGATTGGAACCATATTCCCATTTAGGATGTTTCCAACAACAAATAACAAAGGTACATGATGTGTACCAATAAATTAGAAGAAAAGAGTAATCCAGAGCACTAAATGGTGAAATGGTCATTTTGATTCAAAATGACATGATCAAAGTTATTTGGCCCATAAAATGCATTGCCCTATTTAGGGATACTTTGACCTAAACTGGCACTTGTAAGTGACAAGTTCAAACCATTTAAGGCATTTTATGGATTTTCACGTAAAATATTTATTTGAGTGCAATTCGAGTAAGATTAACAATTTCAAGACAAATGGCGTTAGGAATTAGATGTTTATAGATGCAAAATTGAATCATCTCTCATGTTTTTGGTAACTTTTATGAGATATGATTCTCTAGGATAGAAAAGGGTTAGCTCTGTGAATTCTTCTCTAAGTGTTTATCACTTAATCTACTACTTCTTCATAAAAAGAATTAAAAATTTGTCTAAAATAGAAAAACTATGCAAAAGAAGTGATCGAGCAAGAATTTATCCCACCGACTATCACACTTCTACTAAGTAAAAATGTTTTCCAGGATAAGTTCCATGCATTAAATATATACTAACATAGTGTTTCATTTTGAAGGTAACATGTTTGAGATAATCAACAAGATAATTGACCTAAGGGGTGTATTTCACACCATAGATACAATTGTATAGTTGAAAGATAGTTTGATACATTCAACACACTTTACATGATATTCTAATATCAAAACCTTTGTTTAAAAATGAAAGATGAAGGAAGTAAGGGTAATTATATCACTCACCTCTTCTATACATCACTCACAT
>JARHVA010004544.1:85000-127500 GCA_037957365.1 Torreya grandis | reverse complement strand
CATATTAGGTTGATGGAATTTATCGATTCAACCTAAGTAGATATCAAATTTAAACCTATCAATATAAATGAGGATATCAATAGACTTATATGCCCTATGCAAATCCAACTCAACCTCTTTGGCAGCCTACTTATGCCTGTAGTCAACCTTGTTAAAGCTATGATAATCCTACTCAATTCTTAAAAGAAACTCTAGTGGAATATGAAATGCAAATGAGGGATATTGATAGATAAAAATAGTGTGGCCTTATTTTCTATGTCCCTTCCAGTAAAATGAGATCATTCAAAAAAAAAAAATTCCAACTGGTCAAGAATAAGTGAGTAACTATTGGTGGAGAAAACCAACATCTATAAATCAATGAAGTTCTAGAAATAAGAGGATTGATTCAATGTATTGTAAAAAAAATTAGTAATTGAAGATATGAATACAATTCAAAACATTCAATCTTGTATGCCTTCCCCTTGTCCAAATCAACCATATTTTGATCCAAAACCAACCCAAATTGCACAATGCTATCAAGAAAGGCCCATACCTATGTAATATTCATCCACTGTTCCTAGAGATCTTAAAAGAATTCCATATTGTGTTCTTTATTGTAATAAAACCCTTGATTAAGTCATGCCTACTCTTTATAAATAACCTTCTCCCATGCCTATACAAAGTCAATAAAAATAGATGTTTATGGAGGTCAAGTTAATAGATCTCTCAAGTTTATCAAGATGTTCACCTAACCTTAATGTTGCAACAATCCATGAAGTTCAAGAAACATAAAATTTTGATATAGAAATTGAAGAGTGGAAGGATAATAATATAACACCCTCAACTCCATTCCTTTATCCATCCCTTTAAGAAAATTATAATAAAGCTATCACTCCTAAATTACTAAGTTGGAGGAACCCTGTATCATGTTTCAATCAAGATAATAAATTCTTTTTCCCTCCCACCATATCCTTTTGTGAAAGGTAACCTTTTACATTGAGGGAAAAAGATGATTTTTCAGTTGGCAAAGAGAGTTTGTTAAGAAAATAAGTTGATGGGGAAATCCTTGAAAAGATTGAGGAGGTTAGAGTTATAAACATATATCAATAAGGCTTTGAAGAGAGTGATTCAAGTGTATATGATGAAGATATCTTTCTTGGAAATCCAATTTGTCAAGAAAGAAATAAATGTATCTTTAAGAATAAAGAGGAAGATAGTCTTGACCATGGGGTGCAACATAACATAATAACAACCTCTAATAAAAGTGATTCCATTAAAAAATGTGAAGACAAAGATCATGATCATGGATGGAATCCATTGTACCATAGTTTCATGGAAGAAGCTTACTTGCTTGGTATGCATCTAATCTCTCTATAATATGAAGGTGAACTCAAACATGAAGTTGTAAAAGTTGGAAGAGATTTAAACAAAGGAAAATTAGGTTTGAAATAAGAAAAATGTTATGAACTAGACTTTGGATGGGAAGATGAATGTTCATCATTCATGAAATAAGAAGAAGACCAATATTGTGTCATAGATTGAGTCTTGATAAATGAAAAGATAATTATTTAGTAGTTGATCAAGTTCTAACAGAACATGAGGTGAGTATTCATGAAGACACATTAGTGCTTAACCTTGTTGAACCTCACATGCAAGAGATAGAACTTGAAGAAGATAAATTAAATCCATGTCAATATTCTATTAAATAATTTAGGGTGTTCGACACAAATGTTAGTCCTCAAAAGAATATTGAGAATGAAATTGAACTTAGCATGCTTTAAAGTGACCAAGAATAAGTTGGATTTTTGGAAGAGCTATAAAATTTTTGCTTTAATTTCGATATTGAACCTATATCCCATGAGAAGAGTGATAATATTGTGTATTTTCCAATGAGAATGCTAAAAACATGCATGAGAAAGCTCTTTAAAATAAAACCATGGTAGATGATCTTGTTGAGTCTCATGAATGAGTTCAAGTAGGTATTGAGGATATGTTGGAATTCTACTTAGACATGTTTAATGAATTTGAGGAGCTTGGTAGGTTATAAACTCAATAATAACAAGATGAATTTGTTGATGAGAAGTAAAAATCTCCTAGCTAGCCAAAAAGTCATATAATGCATCACTAAGAGGTTCAAACTGATGATGTAGAAACATATGCTAAAGATAACACTTTTCAAGGTGAAAAATAGATGGAGTTAAAAAACCAAATATAAGTTGAGGTTGTTAATAGTACCCTTACAAATGAAATTATGATCAACTTGGATCTCTCTCCCATTAACATCGATGGACAAGACTATGAGGTAAGTGTTGAAGATCAAGATGAATTTATGCTCATTGGGGACATGTTTAATATTACTATTCCATTTGAGGTCAGGATGAAGATGATTTTCATCAAAAAAGGATCTAGTAAAGTAATAAAAAAAATTGATTATAAGTTTATACATAATTATTATTCATCATATGAAGATGAATTAAGGAGTTCTCCTTTTTATCTAGGAGGATCTATTTTCAAAGGTTAGTTTTACATAGTTATTTTTTATTTTGTTATCCCTAAGTGTTTATTAGCATAGTGTGTGTCTAGTTTGTTTTGGTGTCTTATTTTTTTTTGGTTAATTATTATCATGTTTTATGGGTTGGTAAAGGTAGTCAATTTTTCCATTCGTTTCAAGAGGTTTGAAACTAGGTTCAAGGTCTAATCAAATCTTATGTTGAGTGAGAGGTGACTCCATATTTCAATGGAGGCATAAGGAAAATAGTATATATAGATGTTAAGCATGAAACCCTAAGAGTTCACCAATGATATTATCCAAAATTGGCAACCATGAATGGTGTATAATTTAAAACTTTACTTCTAGACTTGTTTAACCTTGTTAAGAGACTTTTTATTCATGTATTGGTCAAACCTAGTAGAACTTGGTCATAGAAAGGTGTCTTTTCAAGTGATTATCATATTAAGGTCTATTGCATGGTCAAGAAAGAGTGAATCAAGAAACTAGTCTTATCATCCATCCCATTGTTATGTTATTACTTGAGTTTTGGAGAGATTAAGGTATTTTAGCAAATTTTAAGGTTAATTTTCAAAGGTCAGGGTATGTTGACCCATGGTGAGATGTTAGTGTATTGATATTCCAATGTGATTTAATGTCTATATTGAATGTGAGATTATAAATAAATGATATGGAAAGGTGAAAACATTATCATTTCATGTTTAGCA
Organism: Torreya grandis; assembly: GCA_037957365.1. Taxonomy (NCBI): domain Eukaryota; kingdom Viridiplantae; phylum Streptophyta; class Pinopsida; order Cupressales; family Taxaceae; genus Torreya; species Torreya grandis. The sequence continues at coordinate 124,305 of JARHVA010004544.1, read as the reverse complement.
AAGCATAAGGTAGTTTTCAAGGTATTAAGGTAATGTTTACCTTTGTAAATAAGAAGAATTAAGTGCATTTGAGACCTTGAATGCATGTATAAGATTTTTAAAATTTATTTATTCCTCATACATGTTAAATTGGATTATCTCATTGTTAAAGGAGTGGTGGGGCCCTCTATAGATCCAAAAATTGAAGAATAACAGATAAATACACTTACCAAGAGCTTTTAAAGCATATTTTTTAATGTGGAGGTGGTAATTTAAGGTCATAAATGGATGTGTTTACATATCTCAATGGATTTTATCATTATATCAAGCTCGAGGTAGAGTTTTTAGGTCATATGAAAGCAAAAAATGTTTCAATTCCACATCAACCCCTTTGTAAGCTTCTGAAGGCCTTTTTCAGGTGTTCATTCCATGAAGAGGAATAAGAGATGCAACCATTTATAGAGGGATTTGATAATGAACCTTATGACCTCAAAATTATAGGAATTAGTTTTATGATACAAGGGCTTAACTTTATTAGAAATAATTAGCAAGTTAAATATCCCAAAACCCTCTAAAACCCTCACAGGCATAGTTTTTTTTATTGTAACATCAATTTGTAGGATAACGGATGCATATGAATTTTTATTTGAGATCCTCAAGGGCCTAAATATTCCTCATAAAAATGAGAATGATGATAATCATATATGGATTTTAATTTTTTTTATTGTATCACATCCCTTTTACAAGTTTTCTAGAAGATTTGAGATCAATTTTTCTTAGGTCAATGGTGAATGGATGGAGTCTAGGTGTATACTAAGAATTCAAGAAAGCATAGTTTTGTGTTTCTACAAAAAATATAATAATTAGAACTTATTTTTTAATGTAAAAATCACTTTATCATGGACTTCAAGCGGTAAATACATAATTCCTTACATATATTCAGTGTTTATATAATCCAAATGATCATTTATGACCCCTTTAAACATCTATAAGTGAATAATGCATAACACGAGGGAGACTATTTAAGTTGTCAACTAGTCACATCCATATTTAGGGAATGTGAAATAGTATGTTAGAAATTTTTAAGTATATATTACATTGAAAATAGAGATGATATTCATATGGTTGTGTAAACACATTCCAAAAGAGCATTTACAACCGTCCAAGGCAAGGAAGAAAATTGTATAAGCAAACATCATTGAGGTTTTGATTAACAATTTAGGCTAAATGATATTTCATATAATTTAAGGCAGATATAAATATATCATATATGATTTACCAATTAATAAAAATATTAAAACCATTATTGAAGTGTACTAGTAGGCTACAAGCCTAAAGAAAACCAATGTAGTGTTTCTCAACAAAAGCTAAGTGCTTGGAGGTAGATTGAGATGTTCGAAAAAGTTTTCAATCTAAAAAATTGGTTTGAAATATCAAGGAGATAACCAAAATACTTAATATACACAGATATATATTTTAAATTGTTTAAGTAAAAGTTAATACAGACCTATAGGTGTGTGGACTTATATGTCCACTCTCTCAAACCTAAGAAAACAAACATGAAAGAAAATTGACAACTTGAAGACCAAATGATGGCAGATTGCATGAAGATATAAAAATAAAAATAAATTAATATAAGGCTCCTCCTTTAACCATATAAACATTAAACTCAAACAAGCACTAATAAGCCTACTAAAAGAGCTCTTTTGTAACCTTCTTTTCAAGAGATCATGAGGAGTATGTAATGATTTTCAAGGTTTGGTGTATTTAATGGATAAAATAGTTTGATAGATACATTTATAACCATTTAAATATTATTATCATGCTTTATAAATGGTGAAATAACATAGAAACACCTACAACTATGCTAAATAGTGTTTTTTACACACATAATTGTGAAAACTATCATGGTCGAGGCTCATGGAAGTTGAGTATGTTGAAAAGTGTTGTCATTGATGTAAACGATGATTTAATTGATGTAAAGGTGAATTATCATTTTTATTTTAGGTATGATACTATGTGTTCATGAATCCATGTGATAAGAGATAATTTGGAGTTAACCTAATGTCTTTTTGAGGTATGAGCTTGTGTATTTATGAAGCCATATGACAAGAGAAAATTTGAAGGCAACCTAATGTCTCTCTTTTGAGAGATAATTTTAAGGAAACTTAATGTACCTCTATTTATATACAATTTTAAGGAAACTTGATAATTTTTCTATTGATTGATGTCAATTTTTAGGTTAAGTGAGTGTTAAAGCATGTTCAAGTACAAATTCCTGAGTATAAGGTATCTTGAGAAGCATAGTCTAGACCCTATGAGAAGGTGGGCATAGTGAAGTTTGATGAATTAAGTAAGAATAAACTTATTACACAATTTTTTACATTATTTTATCCTGAAATATAAGTGTATATATTTTTATAAGTGTTTCAAGGTTAGTTGTCAAGTTTCAAGTACTTGAGAAGCCTAGTCATGGCATTAGTCATATCATGAAGAGATCTTGTGATAAGGTATGAATATGTTGTATTGGTGATATGAGTGAAAAAAATTATTAATGGATGTATAAGGTTTATTTATCATGCATTTGAGGCATTGGAACACTCATGAGAGTCTCAGGGTGAGCTTTCAGGGGTAGGATCTATAGATCAAGTATGGATCTAGACCACTTCTAGACCTTGTTTGGCATAATGAGGCATCATGATATATTATCAAGGCATATGAAGGATGTATGTAAATATTTAGTCATTATGAATGTATATTTAATATATTAATGATGTGGATAGCACATGTAAAGTGGTATGAGGGTCAGTTTCAAGGCCTAATGTGATTTGTAAGTCAAGGTCTAAAGAACAAAAAGAAAGATTATGGCCTAATGAGGGGTCATATTCATATTTAAATGTCTATAAGGTCATATAATCATGAAAATAGGTATGATATGTCTTTTTAATCCTGATCATAAATTTTGAGGTCATGGTTTGTAATAAAAGACATGAAAATTGATTTTGAAGTCTCTCAAATACATATAATGAAGGCAAGTAAACCTAAGAAGAACTTTTAGGTATTCTTTGGTATATGTAAGTTCTGAATGGGAACCTAAGATGTTCATGGTATATTATGAATGGTACTAACTCAAAATTATAGGAATTATTTTTTGAATTGAGGGGCTATGCTTTATGAATAATCATTAACAGTTGAAGTGTTTTCAAACCCTCTTAGAACTATAATAATGACCTGATGTTGGAGATATTTATCAAAACAAAATAAAATGGTCTAAAATTTATATAAAAAGTATTGAATCATGTATTCAATTCTCCCAAGTATCTCCACGTGTGATTGAGGTGCCAGGTGTATGAGTACACCCTACAAGAAAGTGCACATTTCTTAGAGATTTACTGTAGAAGTCATATTTGAACAAGTCAAGAAACACAACTTTATGGATGATGAATAATAAGACTAATATTCAATTTTTGTTAAGTTTTATATACAATTTATATCCTTTAATTGTGATAAATCAATCATTAAAGTTAGATAGTCACTAACAAACCTAATGGTAGAAACAATGAGAAACTCAAGAAATAATGGGAAGATGATTAGGGATGTGTTATCATGGAATGGTGATGAAAACAATTAAATATAGATTTTTTTGATACTTTTAATATATTATAATGCCTTATATAATTTTTGGAGGATAGCGATTATAGTGAAAAAGTTGCTCACAAGTTGACATGTATGGTTCAGCTGATAGAGTGAAATACAAGGTTATGAGATTGGTATGAAAGACCAATATTTAAATTTAAAAATATTATGTTTATATTTTAAAATATTATAATTATATTATAATATCATATAAACATATAAAAATTCTCTTTAAATGGTCATACAGGTGTTGGAGGTCATTTTCACCATGACTATCCTTTAAGGTAAATCGACAATTCTAGGTAAGCAAGTTGAAGTGATGAGTTTTAGACTCTATGAAATGATTTAAAGTATATAAATCACAAGATTTTGTTTTTTAATAAATTTATTTTCTATACATGATTTTTATAATGTTTAATATTTAGTGAAAGTGATTGAAATGTTGAAGCAAAAATTGCTTGACTAGTTCTGGTTTGACTGTGTGTACTGAATACAAAAGATTGGTTTGCAAGATCAATATTTTACATTATATATTATGATATTTTTATTTTATAGTGTAATATATATATAAAATTATATTTTTAAAGTATTTTTAATCATGGTAAGTGTTCTTTCAGGTGTTGAAGATCAAGTTCATGTTTAGGCTTTGGAGTGTTCTAGCATTTCTGAATGACCTATTTGTAGAGAAGCGTTTGAGTCCTTTTTCCATGAGTTGAGAAGTTTATATAATTTTATGATGACAATGTGTTCATATATTTTATGTTCATGTGAATTACTACCATGGTTTTTTATTTAATTTTTTATTAATATCTTATAGTTCAACATAGACTTTTTGTAGGTTCACATACCTAATTGTCAACAGTACTAATAATATGCTTCAAATGGTGGTTGGATATAAAATGTATCATGGATATATGATGATATTATTATTTTTATATTTGATTTTAATATAAAATTTTACTATAGTTTATGAATTTTTAAAGTGTTCCAAGGAGATCAAAGTATAACATGTGTTAATGAAGGCCTAATTGAATTAGGGTCTCCTTAAGGCCTAAAAGAGGTTTTGGTATTTTATGTCATATAAAACCTATTAAAATGATTTATACATGTATAAAACATGTTATAATACATATTTAAAATATAATACAAGTGTACATGTAAATATGACAAACTAAGAGGTATATGAACAAGAGGCTTCTATATATACAAGGTAGTTTTAGGCATATTTGCATGTGAAGCAAGTAAGCAAATAGAATAACATATTTTTTAGCATAAGGAGGTATTTTATATCATCAAAGGAGTGGGAAATATGATGAATATTTTATATAAGTAATGTGTATGGTAATCAAGGTCATATGACCTAATCATTCTTGAAGAGACCTATTTCAGCGAAGAGGCCTAAAAGGCAATTTGAGAGGGACAAGAGTGTAAAGATTTGAAGAGATGGTCATCATTAGTTTATTTATAAATAATGTGTACTAAAGGTGATAAAATAAATCAATTGGATGATTTGGTGATGAGTGATTTAGGGTGTTGGTTTCTCCTTGCAAATGGGTGCTTGTAAAAGCCTATTTGAATTGGTGCTTAGGTAGTTAGGGTTAATCCTCCATGTGTAGTTGGTGCTTCACTAAATTTGATGTTTTTATTAAAATAATATAGTATATTTTAACATATTATTTATTTTTATTTACATTTAAATTTTATCATGTGTGATGTGTTCTTATGTTTTGTGTTTATGTGGTTAGGTGTTTATGCTTTCTAGATCCATATGGTTGTTTAAATGGTTCATGATTGCTTATGTGAAATTTATAATAAAGTATTTTAAAAACTTATTAAACCCCCATATATGTAATTTATTGTGTTTACAAAATTTGGTGTCATATTAGGTCTTTTGAATTAGGCCTAAAAACTTAAAGAAGATTTTTGAAGAAAGTTTGACTAGTCAACAAGCTTAAGGTGGTTTCTCTACAAGTAAGAATTTGTTCTTAAATAGGACTAATTATTATTTTTTGAGCATAAAATTTTGGAAATATCTCATTTAAATGTTCTATGACATATCATAATCAATTATGGATGGATATACTCTACTTCTTACACCACTAAGTGATGTAGTAGACAAGAAGGAAAGTGAGATCAATTTAAAGGTAACCAATGACATTATATGTGGGATATCAGAGGCAAAGATTTTGAATGTGATTCAATATTAATCATCCAATTTAATATGGTAAAAGTTGAAAACTATCTATGAAGGAGACACCAAGGTGAAATGGTAAAATTGTAGACTCATAGAAGATAGTTTCAAAGTCTGAGTATGAAGGAGGATGACAACATTGCATCCTATATGTTGATGTTTGATGAAGTTGTCAATACCATTATAATAATAGGAGAAGAAGTGAAAGATTATATTGTTATTCAAAAAAATTTGAGATCAATAACTCCTAATTTTTATTCCAAGGTGTTTGTAGTATAAGATATGTAAAATTTAGACAAGCTAGAGATGGATGGGATTCATGGCATCTTGACAACCTATGAGATTAGAAAAAATGAAGGAAGACCTCCCAAGAAGGAAGTATGTTTTAAAGTTGGGAAGAAGTCAAAATCCATGAAGGTCAAGGATGACGTATGTTCAAATATTTTTGATGATGAATTGATAGCCATGTTTGACAGGAAATTGAAGTTTGGATCTAGTAAGTAGACAGGTAAGCTACATTTAAAATGTTTCAATTGAGGTAAGTTTGGTAACATTTCATATAAGTGTTCTAATAAGGATAATACGAAGCATGTAATGATGATAATAAGGTCTATAAGCCTAAAAAAAGAAGGAAAGATTTCAATAAGTATGAAGGTAGGAAAATGTCATTTAAGAATAAAATAAGTCTTTACACCAAATAGGAGAATAATTCATCTAATGTAAGTGACAACAATACATCTGATAGTAATGATGATAGTAATGAACATGAAAATAAAAATAATGAAACCTTATTCATGGCTATATAAATAGACAATGAGGGTTGTTTAAATGGGAAAAGCCTTATTGATGTTGAATAATAAGATGAAGAAGTTAAAGTGAACCTTAAAGTAGAATTGGTGAGTGCTCTAGAAGAGTTGAAATTATAAATAATAAAAAATCACAAATTAAGATCATTAGTTAAGTACTATAAAGATCATATTTGTTTTGTTGAGGAGAGACTGTGTAACACATCCAAGGAATCTGATGAGATCATCAACTCAATTAAAGCACAGATGGAGACAGTCACTACTAGCTTAAAAGTTAAAAAGGAAGAATGCACTACGTATGGAACTGAATTATAATCATTGAAAGTTGAGTTACATAAATTATCTATCAAGGTGAAAACCTTTATAAAGTTTTAAAATAACATAATGCTCTAGGTAACATTTTGAGTAGTCAAAAGTATGAAAGTGATAAAATAGGTCTTTGTTTCAAAGAGGACCAAAAGGAGACAACTCAAGTAAAGGAGAAGGCCAATGAAGACAAGAAGTTCAACATGAAAATACGAATCAAACAACTGAATGCTATTAGGTATGTTAATTCATTCAAATTTCTATGCAAGTAATTAGTTTGGTCATAGAGAAAGAGAGTGTAAAAGACCCTCTAAAAATGAATATGTATGGGATTATGGAAGGAATCATCAATCAAGATGTATGTATGAGGTTTTTTTCTATAGTTTTTATAATGTGAAACACATTTTAATATTCTATACTAGTAAATTTAGAAGGACATCAAGTCAAAACAGAAGGTTGGAAGCCCCTAGAGTACAATAGAAAAGGAAAATGAATGTCTGGAAACCAAAGATAGTGAAGGTGAATCATGATAAATCTACAAGCTCAAGTGGACTATTTTTTTATGGTAGTGCATACTTTAAATATGACATTAAACTAGGAATGTTTATTATCAACTCAGATTGTTGAACACACAAATGATGAGGAGATTAAGCCAAAGAGACAAATCAAGTCTAAAAGGATCTTGAAGGATATTAAATCTTATGAAAGCATGAATGTTTAGAAATATAATGATTTTGTATGGTTTTAGTTCTGAATAGAAAGGGGTGAATCCATTAGGATTCATATATACACTCTTTAGTTAGCAGAAGCATGATAGATGCTTGGTTTGAGGAGGGCTATTTAGATTGTTCATAAACTCCAAGTCTAGTTGTTGACAAGCATAGAAGAGTTAGATAAAGTTTTGAAGTAAAAAGGGGATCTCGGTAGATCTAATTTCTTTTTAAATTCCTGAAAGTAGTTGCCAAAAAGGGAGAATGAGTGGTTATATATGTTGTAGTAGGTATGAACCTTTGTCATTAATGTCAAATGTCGAGAAAGTTCAAGAAGGGTAATTGAAAAGATTAGAGAAATGAAAGTGATTAGATTGAAGAATTTTTTGGCATCAGTGACAAAGGGGGAGTTTTTTGAGAAGTGTTTTCATTGATGTAAAGTTGTATGGTGAGTGGTCTTTGAGGTATGAACTTATGTGTTTAGGAATGTATGTGACAAGAGATAATTTGAAGGTAACCTAATGTCTCTTTGAGGTATAAGATTTTGTGTTTAGTAATCCATGTGACAAGAGAGAGTTTGAAGCAAACCGAAGGTATCTATGTTGAGATATAATTTGAAGGTAACCTAATGTCCCTCTATTGTGAGAGAATTTTAAGGTAATCTAATGATTTTTTGGTGGTTGGTGTCAAGTTTCAAGTCAAGTGAGCATTACAACATGTTTGAGTACTAAATATTGAGTAAAAGATGTATTATTAGGGTTTAATCATACACCTAATGAGAATTGATGTATTGAATTTGTAAATAAAACTTCATGGGATTGAAATATGAGTCTCAATCTTCATCCTCCATCAATGTTCATTTCTTGACTTGGTCAACATTGACTACTGCAGTAAATATTTGATAAATTTGAAATTTCTTATAGGGTTTACTCATATACCTAATGACTCAATCAAAATTTTAGGTACAATTTAAATACTTCAATTGTTCTAAACTGATCATTCAAGTTAGCTAGTCGTTAATAGGCCCAATGGTGGAAAAAGTGAGAAACCCATGAAGTAGTGAGAAGATGATTAGGGATGTGATATCATGGAATAGTAATGAAAACAACTACATGGAGGTGTTTTTAAGGAGTTATAATACATTATAATGTTTGATATAGGTTTTGTATTGTAGTGATTATAGTGAAAACATTTCTCACAAGTTGACTTGTTTGGTTTAGATGAGATGGTGACATACAAGGTTATGAGATTGGTATTAAACACCAATATTGCCATTTGATCATATTATATTTCTATTTGATAATGTTATGATAATATCATAGATCATATACATGATTCATAAGTTTATATAAATGGTTATACATGTGTTAAAGGTCATTTTCACCATGATTATGCTTTAAGGTAAATTGGCAATTCTAACTAAACAAGTTGTAGTGATGAGTTTGAGACTCTATGTCATGAGTTGAAGAACCTAATACACATGAGGGTTTTTTTTAAATGTAATTTATATCAATATTTTGTATAATTTTTTATATTATGTGAAATTTATTGAAATTTGAAGCCAAAATGGCTTGACTGGTTCTAGTTTGATAGTGTGTACTAGAGATAAAAGATTGGTTTGCAACACCTATATTCGATATTAGATATTATGATTTTTGTATTTGACATTGGTATAGATAGGAAAAATTACTTTTTTAAATTATAAATGGTAATGGTGATTTTTTATTTCAGGTGTTGAAGATCAAGTTGTTCAAGACTAGATTTTAGAGTGTTCAGACAATTCTGAGTGGGCTATATGCAGAGAAGTGTTTGAGGCCTTTTGGATTGAGTTGATAAGTCTCAAAAATTTGATGATGACATTGATTTCATGAATTTTATATTCATGTAAATTATTTCCATATATTTTTAGTTAATTTGTGTTTATTCTTCTATAGTTTAAGACAATTTTTTGGGTAGGTTTTAAGACCTAATTGTGAATAGTATTAATGGCGTGCTTCAAGTGGTGATTGGAGATAAAACATGTCATGAATAAAATATGATATTAGTATTGTTATATTTTAGTTTCATATGAATTTTTACTATCATGTATGAATCTTGAAAGTATTCCAAGGAGATCAAAGGGTAATGTGCGCTAATGAAGGCCAACTTGAAATAGGTCTCCTTAAGGCCTAAAAGAGGTTTTGGTGTTTTGTGTCATGGAAAACCTATTGTAATGATTGATTTATGTCTTAAAAATGTTATAATCCATATTTAAATGATAATATAGGTTTTAAATTGTATATTACTTACTAAGAGGTACATGATCAAGAGCCTTGTATATATAGAATGTAGTTCTAGGTCTATTTGTGTGTGAAGAGAGTAAGAAAATAAAATAGCATATTGTTGAGTAGAAAGATGTATTTAGATAATAATAGGAGTGTAGAGGGTATGTGATGAATATTTTATACAATTTATATGTATTAAAATCAAGGTAATATGACATAGTCATTCTTGAAGTGACCTATTTGAGTGAAGAGGCCTAGAAGGTAGTTTGAGAGAGATAAGAGTGTGAAGAGCTAAAGAGGTGGTCATCGCCAATTCATTAAATAATAAAGTGTCTCAAAGGTGATAAATGTAATTAGGTGGTTGAGTTAGTAATGATGAATATAGGAGGTTGGTGCTCCTTATATGTAGGTGATTGATTAAGCCTAGCTAAGTTGATGCTTAGCTAGTTAGGGTTGGTGCTCCATGTGGAGTTAGTGATTCACTAAATTTGGTGTTTGTCTTATAGGACTCTAGTCTATTTGAATATATCAACATATTTTCTTCCCCTTGAGAGTTTCCAATATATGCGTTATGTTTTAAGGTTTCATCCCTATGTGGTTAGGTTTTTATTCTTGTTATATCTATATGATTCTTTTAATGGTTCATTATTTATTAAGTGAAATAGATACTAAAGTTTTTAATCGACTGATTCACCACTTCCCCTCTTAGTGATTGTTTTTTCAACACTGTATGAAAAACTAATGATTGGAAGAGTTGGAGGAAGGTGGGAAAGACCTAATGTATATATTAGTTTTGATTTAAATACCCTAACACTATCCTAATAAATTTTTTGGGCTCTCAGTGTAATCAAGCTTGAACTTTTGCAAACAAGGACGTGGAAAGGTTGTAACTAAACTAACTCAAGCTATAACCCATAAAACTTCATAAAACATTTCCAGTAGATATTATTTTATATTATCAAAAGTATTTTTATGTTATTAGAGTTAAAATATATGGATTTATATAGTATTCAGTGTTGTAAGCTTACATTAAGGCTAATTACACCTAATCAAGAAGGGTGGGTATTGAGAAAGTAGGTCTACCTTTCAATTTTGATCTAAAAAAATTGTGTGAACCTATAAAGAGATAATGGGTACCCAAATATGATTTCATTTTACTAATAACTATTTTGTGTCTCTCAAATCAAGGATATTTACATTTAAACAGGGTTACAAGGATTCGTCCTCCAAAGAGTAAATGTGAGAATGATGGAGAAAATTGAAGAATATGGGTGGAAAGATGATTGATTAAAGATATTAAATAGGTTTCCAAGGAAATTATATCCTAAGAAGATGATTGGTCACTTCATTATCACTTCAAAAGGTAGTTTCAAGTGTTCAAGGGTGAGTTACTAAGCCAAACATAACTCCTACACCACCTTTATAATGTTGTCATCAAATAGATCAGACACTAATTGAAGAGGGGCTTCATATCTATCCTTTGGTAGTTGATTCTTGATTTTAACTTGTTTCATGATTTATTCACATCCACCACTGTCTCTTGACACCTCACTTATCCTTCTCTTCTTCCTTCTCCTATATGTATGCATGATTTTCACATTACTTTGGATATTTTTATTGGATATGGGATAACCCTATCCAAATGAACACTTTTAATTTACCTTTGAGATTTAAATAAAACTATGTTTTATCCTTATCTTATGCTTGTAACTAGTGTGTATTCATATAGGTTGATGAATGTTAGTGATACTATGCTACTTCATCTCATTTGTTCATATCATGTTTACTTATTTACAAGTGGTGGGTTATATGTGCAGGTCATATAGAGTAACTCTAAATAGCTTTTATTGGATCACAAGTGGAAACAATAATTAGTGTCTTTAGAGACTTCTTGATTAAATCCCTCTTATATGCATTATGTTATAACATTTATGTAAAACACTCATGTTTAGAGACCTCATTTGGATTTTTCAATAAGATACATTCATAGTTTAGGTTTTTAGTGCATGATAGCTAGCTGGAGGAGATTATTTTTTTGCATCACCTCCCTAATTTCGTTTGATTGTTAGTTTTGTCTCCCTTGTCTCTTACAAGTTAGTAGGTTTATTGATAGTTAATATGTGATTAATCAAGGGAGCTCACCCTATCTAGATGTTCAATGGACCTTTTAGGTCACCTACAACATAAGATTATTTCCATGATATCACCTAAGAGAGGATTCTTGAAAAACCTCCTAAAGGGTTCAAATTTTGATGGAAACATAAACTTGGGGTGTAATGGGTTGTTTATTGGTTTCCTTTCTTCTATATACTTGATGAAGAACTTGGGGCCATGATTGGTTGCATCTTGGTTCCCATGATATTATTAATATGATATATACACCTTGTTGATGGACTTGAGGAAGAACTTGTGTCCATGATTGGTTTCTTGTTGGTTCCCATCATATTATTACTATGATATATACACATTGTTGATGGAATTGAGGAGGAACTTGGTGCCATGATTTGATGATTATTGGTTCCCCTTATCTTATTACCATGATAAATGATCTAACTTTATGATTGGATTTCAAAATATGGATGCATTAATATTGTATAGTGTCATCATGACCATTTATTATGGGTGGGTAAGACATTCATTTTGACTATCTATGATATATACTTGTAAACATATTAACATACATCGATGAATACAAGTGGCAAGAGTAAAGTTGGATGGTGAATAAGGGATGTTAATGTTATATTTCATTAAAATTAAGATCACTATATGAATCATGGTGAATGCATAGATGAATAACTCCTTTTTGGTGAGTAGAATCATTATATGTGTATTCATTTATTATGTTGCATATATATGGTGATAAATGGATTTATGTAGGAATGTTGTTTTTTGTGAGGTGTTCATATGATTGTGAGAATGATTGATCTCCTTCTTCCTATAGTTATCTCATATGACTACTATTGGAATAGAATGATTAATTTTCAAATATACAGTTTAACGTTTATATTTTATACATATACATATGCCTAACCAAGAAGTGTTTGTGACTTGAGATATAATGGTAGGAGAGGTATCATAATGATCATTTCAAAAAAAAATTATTATATAATTTTTAGTCATGCACAGATAAATATTTGTTAATATACGATGAAATGCAATAGGACCATGATATATGATTTACATCAATTTTTATAAAATTATATTTGGAAACAATCCTTTCATTCGTGCTTAAAATCCTTAGTTTAATTACTATATTGTATTATTTTTCACTTTTTATGTGTAGAGATATTCTTATACCATCATAAGTGGATCTAAAATATTTGTTTGGGCTCAAAATTTACCACATTATGTAAGAAGCATTAAAAAATTCACTATTGTGAGCTTCACTTTAGGTATCCTTGAAATTGTTATTGATTTTGTGTTTTAAACATGATTCAGGTGAGAAACGTTCTAAATATAATCGAACTTATATAATAAATGTAAGAAGTCATCTCTTCTTCCTCTTAATATTTCATGAATAATAATAAAATCTTTGATTACATTAAATAAATGTAATTAAATTTAATGAATAAATCTAGTGGACCTAATAACTCATGGTAAAATTTATGGAAACATGTTTATTAAAAGAGTGTGGACCCAGTTTCAGAATTTAGCTCCACTTTTATAAAGATTGAGAAGTTGAAATAGAAAAAAAATAAAAATAAATAACATTATTATTATAGTTTAAAAAATGGGATACCATAAGAGTAGCCAAACCTCATTTTTCGCATCAAGTAAGATGTTTTTTCAAGGGACATGAGATGTAATTCCCGATCTACTATGTGATGGCCTTCTTAAGATATTGACCTAGTTGTTGTCTTGTGGGCCTTTGCATGTGTGTGTGCGTGCACACTTGATTTGAGGTATCCCTTACCTTCCTTGATAGATTCACATACTCAGTATGTTTGTTCAAAAAAATTTGTGGTTGCCCTGACTTAATATATTAGAAGGGTTAGTGCATACTAATGTATGATTGTGGCATTGAGTTAATTGGAGGAGATTTGTTAGATGATGTCATCTTTCTTACTATAGAACTCCCTATTATAAATTGTCAACTTTATAGACTCAACAATAATTTATAATAAATAAATGGAAATGGATGATAAAAAGAACATGTGTGTGTATGTGTGCGTATATATATGTCATCTGTTGTGTTATTGTTATATATCCAATTTTTAATAAAATTATTTTAAACAAGATAATAGATTTCAAGGATATAATTAATCATTTGGAGTTGATATATATATATATACATATATATATATATACATATATATATATATACATATATATATATATACATATACATATATATATATATATATATATATATATATATATATATATATATATATATATATATACTCCAAATGATTAATTATATCCTTGAAATTTATTATCTTGTTTAAAATAATTTTATTTAAATTGGATATATAACAATAACACAAAAGATGACTATATATTATATAATAGGTAAATATAAATATTAATTAAAAATAATAATATATAGTTAACAGTATGAATGAATAAATAGTAAAAAAAAAAAAAAACAAACAAACAAAGAGAGAGAAAAAAAGGAAAAAAAAGAGACATCTTGGGAAAAGGATTTTAGTGGACCAATTTTAACAATAGAAGCTTGTATCTTTTGTTTTCATAAGCCATGTGTTGGAAGTAAGACACTAGTGGAGGGAATCTTTTAAATAAATATAATTTCTTATCGGATTCAAAAGTGAAGAATGTATACATAAGATAAATGCCTTAGTGAGAGGAAACTGTTTGCACATTCAACGACTTGTTACGGATTTAATTGAAAGCTCATTATGTTCTATAGCCGTATGTTTTATAGCCATCTCGTTTGGTGTTATTTTTCCTTCCATCACGCTATCGTGTCATGTGTGCTCCCTAGGACACTCGTCCCCTTCGTGGCTCCGTGTATGTTACTTTGGGCATATTCTTTTATTTTGTGCTCCTTTTACTTGAGTAAACAATTATTGGAGATGGTATTTATTTTGGCCTCCATTGAAATTGGGTATTTTTTTAAGTCCCAGCTTCGAAACATTTAAACCTTCTTTATGATGGCCTGAAGGAAATTGCTTCAGGAAAGTAATTTATTTCTTGTCTAGAAATTCGTCCTTGTCCACGGGATCTAGGATGCTATTATTTTAGAAGAAAAGAGAGCACGAACTGGAAATGTAGCTTCTGATTTTATTTTTTTTGGAATTAGTTGGCATTCTTGGGGCCGCAACCACTAAAGAAGCTTTTCGGCCGCTGGCCACGCGCTGCATGTTAGGAGGAAGAAGATGAGCAATCATTAGAGTTTGCATTCCTTTTTATTCTCCAGGCAAGTAATTTTCTGATCTAGATCCTCATTTTGTTCTTGTAACTAATATACATTTCCTGGAATGATTATAATGCCATTGCTTATTCTCCATTTACAAAATACAAATAAAAATGCTTTTTTTTTGGTAAGTTGCTGTATTGGATTCGCTATTTCCATTCTAGAGCATGTTCTTTGAATTTGTTTCTGTCATGTTGTAAATTTAATCTTGAACTACCAATTAAGATCCATATGGCTGAGGTGAAGGATCATAAGTCTATATAGGGATTAGTTTTTATTATCTAGATTACCTGTTATAAATCTATAATGTGATTTCTAGATGTATAGACAGAGGGAAAATTGCCAAAATAGAAGGTAATTAGAGTATTACCATGCCCTTGCAAGTACTTTATTTTATTTTGTGCTATATTTCGACCAATGAGAGTCAGGTTCTCAACCAGGTTTGCCCTCCATGTCATGCTAGCCCTAATTGCATTATCATGGCAATAATGTTTTTTCAGAGCTGAGGATGTTAAAACCATCTCTGAGGTCTCTAGAGTGCAGCCAGTTGCCAAATTCTGCAGTTAATTTTTGTGTTAAGAGTGACAAACAATGCGTTGTAGGATGAAATGGTTGACCATTGCATTTTATTTGGATGTATTTACTAAGAAAATATTGAAAGAGGCCGATTCGTAGCCGGCTTGAAGCCCACTTTTACCATTGGAACGCTATTAATTACAAATAGATTGAAAATAAATAACAACAAATATTTGATTTATGGATAGTTTGAATCAAGCCCACTTTTAAACACAATGGTTGGATATATATTTGCATAAGTGGTTGGTGTAAGGTGAAGTATCCTATGTTGAGTTTCATAACTAGCTTGAAATCCTATATGGGTGGTTGGTGTAAGGTGAAGGCCGAATTGAGGGGAATCTAATATGAATTTGATATAAATTGTGAATTTTTATTTGGAAAAAAATTAAAGACATATAGTATGAACTTGGTAGATGCAGAAACAAGTTACCAATATGAGATAAGGCATCTATAAATTCCTTGATGGATCAGGTTTAATTAATAAATGAGCTATAAGGTAGTTAAATAACCAATGTGAATCCCAGAAGATATTCATAGTTTATGATATGGAATACATATTGTTGATAAACCAAATGATGTCAAATCGTTATATATATATATATATATATATATATATATATATATATATACACTTTATTTTGCATATGTTTTATATGGTCATAACTGGACATGCTCCTGTAAATAGAATGGTATTGAAGACCATATTTATTGTTCCACCTCATTGAATTCTTCCTATGAGTCAAAGCATTGGTATCAGTAAATGTTTTTGGGAAATTGTGATATTTTTCTTTCTATGAAACATTGAAATAATTTTCCTGACCGTTCATCAATAGGATGCTTTGTTATATATATATATATATATATATATATATATATATATATAAAACTTAATTTTAGGATGCAAGTTTTTTATAGAGCTAATTTGAATACTTTAAAAATAGGGGTCTTTGAAATATATAAATTCTATAGTTAATGTAAATAGATTATGATATTGGTAATTTATGGCTTTTAGATTATATAATGTAATGACTAAATGTAAGTGATTATAAACTGGGGGTATATTTTGGTAAAATTGTGGTAAGTTAGATAATATAAAATATTTAGTCAAGCTTTAAATTTGGTGTTTTTTTTTTTTTTTTTTTTTTTGGTTGGTTTGGTTTTTAATTTTAATGGAGAAATAATTCAAATTTGAATCTAACTAAAAGCAATAAGAACCTAAGTTGATTTCTTTTAATGTTATGAATTAATATGCAAATGGAATGGAGAACAATGTTTATTGAATGTTAGTTTCAGCTTGGATTTAATGTTACATTTATATTATGAAATTATCATGAAGGATCCTTGCCATATTTTTGCTGATTTAACTTCTTTCTTCAGGATAGAATGGAATGGAGTTAGCTAAGTTTCAATAAATATGATTCTTAGGAATAAGGATAAAATTTTGGTTTGGTATTTGTTTGCCATCTTTTCAAGAAGCTATATGCATTAAAAAAAAATAATGTTTAAATATTCTCTCTCTCACACACATACATCTAAATCAACTCCACTTTCATCAATGTAACCTCTCTTAATCATAATCATTCTCTGCTTGTTTTCACTACATCTTGGCTAATCATACTTAAGCTTCATATTTTTGTCTACATAATAAGAAAACATTATTAAATTTCATACCTTTTACTATGGGTTTTAATGTGTTACTTATATAAGAGTAAGTTTCTATATCATATTAAGCAATCATATGTTAAATTATCTACTATACCAACTTGAGTGAATTTATTTCTTACTAAAACCATAGATAGGTCACTCATGCAATGAATTATGAATAAAATTTCCTTTTCCATAATATTGTCTTCTCCAATAAATCTATAATTCTTGAAGTGAAGTTGAATATTTATGTTGATATCACATGAATATTTTCTTGCTCTTGTACTTCTTTTTATTGAATTATAAGTTTTGATAAAGAAAATCATTATTATGATTGCCAATCTTTCTAACATATAGAATGTTAGTTTATCAACTTTTGTTTAATCTTATACTTGAGAATATATATGTGTTTTCCCTTAGTAAATAAATATCTTGATGTTAGTACTACTATTCTTTTTAAATTGTAAACCCTATACCATGGAAATCAATTACATATCTATTTAAGATAATTTCAAGTCATGTTTTTTGGTTGTTAATTGGGGGTGTGTGTGTTACACATGCTATGATGCTTTCAACGGTCCAAGGAAAGAACACCAAACCAACAAACAACTATTGCCTATACACACAACATAAAAATAAGAAATGGAAAATTTAAATAAAATAACAAGTAGTCAACAAAAAATCTGCATGTCTTCCACTAACTACCCACGTAGCTTTAGTAGATCCTTAGCATTGCAAAACACCTTTGTTGGCCCTCCAAGAGGGACATGACATTTTTTGAAGATTCTTTTCTTATTTATTCTCATCACAATCCATTCTTCCTTTGCATCTTGTTTTGAACCACAAGAGAAGGGGAGATTATTTCAATTTGACATGATTTCTTTCAACTTCCCTTAGATGTTTTATTTTTAGTTAGAGAGTTCAAAACTGGCATAAATTTTAGGAATGATTATTTTTAGATATAAAAATCAATGGTTTGTGACTAAGGGTTGGTGATCTAAATCTCAATGATAGTTTTGAATAGATTCCTTATCATATAAGAATCTAAATTCAACTATTAAAAGGTCTTTAGCACTAGGGAAAATTTACATCATACTTTGCATCAGTGGTTGGAATTTATCCGAGCTCTGGGCATGAATAGTTGGGAGTTTTGGATAGAAGTTATCAAATCTACAAATAGATCCTTTAGCTAAGAATCATTATAAATTTTCAAACATGGATTTAGTCTCTTCCTTATCAAACTCTAGTATTAGTTGGACCAATTTTTTAATTCTAACTACTCAGTTTCAACAATAAGTTAATAGAATGTTAGAAACATTGATGAAGTTATTGTTTTTTTAAAATTTCTTTATGAAGAACACTTTAAAATAAATAATCTAAATTTAAAGGTAAAAGTACAAACCTAATTTGAATTTCAAACAATATAAATAATTTAATCTCATAAATAAATATTATATCTGGTGAAAACATTATAAGGATGTAAGTATTATTATGTCTAATATTAAAGACCATAATGTTTAAAATCAAATTATATAAAAAATCTATTTTTTATATAGGAAACAAGAACTAATTGCCGATGTAATATTTTTTAGTTGAATAATAGATGCCATGCAACATACATGTTTATTAATTGCACGTGTACTTTTCTTTATCTACATGGAGGAGGAGCAATGAAACGGAGAGGGGAAAAGAAAGGAAAAAATCTTCATTTGAAGGGAGGAATAGCCGAAAAGAGAGGGGAAAGAAACAAAATGTAAGGATATCATAAATGGACATGTAAGTATAAGACATAAATCTTGTTGGGAAAAATATTATTTGCTTCTGTAATGTTTTTTTTAAATTTTCCTATCAAATAATGGTCAACTTTAATCTATTTTATGCATATTAAATTAAATGAAGAATCCAAACATTTCTTAACTTATAACTTTGACTCCCATTACATCAAACAAATTTATGTTGAAATGACTAAATTAAAATATGAGTAAAAGCAGTCAACAGAATGATAAAAAATACATGTGCATGTTAAAATGTCTATTATTATTGTTATTTTTTTAAATGATTGAAGGTATTAAAATAATATGATATAATTATGTATTATAATTAATTTTATTTATTTATAAGTTGTTTAAAATTTTCTAGTGTATTTCATTTTTATTAATTTTATGAATTAAAAACATAAAAATGACCATACATCCATCGAAATCAGGCCCTAGGAATAGGGTGCACATAACACCATTGAATTCTCATATATTGATATTAAATACAATATTCTCATTAATATTACAACTATTTTCCCCTTCACTTTAAAAATTAAGAAGATTACGTACACAATCTATTGAAAGCAAGGAAAATATCCAACATTAAACTCAAATCAATGCCAATGCAAATGAAATCATCCATGAAATGAAAATATTTATGAAAATATTAAGTTGCTAATCTATAAACCTTCATATGGTTTAAATTTTTTGAACTGATCATTTTTTTTAAAAATATTGTCAAAACAATTGATAAATTAATACTTTTTATTGGTTGATTTTAAAATTTATATTTTAAATATTTAAAATTAATAATTTCAAGTAAATAAAATATATATATATATATATATATATATATATATATATATGAAAAATTATTAAGAAAAATTGTAAAAATTATAAATAATTTATTTTAATTAAGTGATAAAAAATAATTATTTATAAAGGTGAAGGTTATATTCCATATCTTAGTCACTATAATAATTATATCTATTTTAAACTGATATGTATAAATAAATTGATGAATACCCATTTAAATATTTTGGAGCTATTCATGATACCACCCTTAGATCCTTTCCATTTTCATGTAACAAATGGCTAAGATGTTGGCAATTTCTCTTTTGTACATGAAATATTTAAATTAAACCAATTTGTTTTAAAACATTTTTAGCATGTGCCTCACATATATGTTCAAATTAAGGGTAAATCCACATTTGATAACTAATGTGGAAAAATATCCTAGACAAACCAATAGATCCAAGTCTCTTGGAAGATAAAAATAGGGAAACAACAAACCAGGAATCAAAAGGATCACTAAAACAAACCCACAAACCCAGCATAACCCAAAAACTAAAGAAGATAAAGACAAAGAAAAAGATACCTAGTGGCATCCCAAGAGGTACCCAAAGCTAGAAAATAAAGAGTAATAACTATATTTACCTGGTGTAGGAACCAATTGGTTTTATCTAGACCAAAAACAAGCTTGGAATTTTGGAGAATGATGCCAAAGTTCCCACCACCAATTTTTTATGGATCAAGAACCAAGCACCCAAATTTGGCTAGAACGGGAATTAAACTTGATACAAAGGGAGGTTTAAGTGTCCAAAAACTAACACATACATGACTGAAAACTAACATAAATAATAAAGAAAAAAATTGTGGGGTTCCAAAAATGACCCTAACCCTACAGAGCTCATCAAATTAAAAGGCATTATAATCAATCTTAGAGCTAGGGATTTTGGCTAGACCCCCAAACTAGAACATCCTAGTGATTGATTATAATTTGGACTAGCATAGACACAAGGGAGGCTAAGGTCTCCAAACCAAAAGAACCAACATGGTTTTATAGATTACCACTTCCTTATAGAGAATAAAGCGAGCAAATTCAACTCAGGGGTGAGGTTAGGATCCCAAAAGTGACACAAAAACAAGCTAAAACATATTAGTTTTGAATCAAATCTCACAACTAGTAAGGACCACTTTTATATTATTGGCAGAACTAACCTAGCTGAACAAAGAGAGATGCTCAAGTATCCATAATAATTATAATACTAAATTATTCTAGGGTCTCCTTTTAAGGATTGACCTTAAATAACATGAAACATTATTTTAAGAGATACTCCAAACCATTTTTGCTAATGACAACAAAAAATTGTTGTCCCTAAGGACTGAAGTAGAATATCATAGATCCAAAACCAAAAAGAGTTATTTCATCCTAAAGTATGGTGGAATTTTGAAGCTAAAAAATCCTCTTTTCTCCACCCAATCTAGGTAAAAGAGGTCAGTCCACCCAATTAGAGTACCAAGACCATCAAAAAACCTTATAACCCTCCATTATGGCCTATCTAACCCAAATTCAATCCTTAATAAATAAAGATTGGGGTTACACTTATAAATGTCAATGAAATTGGTTCTTGATATATGATAATAACCATGAATATAACTTCTCAAACAAAATCATATCTCAACCCAAGATTGACAATGAGATGTATGGGGCTAGCCATTACGAAAGTAGGAAAAACTCATCTAAAAGTATAGATTGGATAATGACAATAAATTATAGATCAAATGGAAATATTATGTTCACCAACCATAGAGAATAAATTCTCAATATAGGAATGACAGAGGCATAAGAATAAAAGCTTTATTGAGGAAAGCATAGGAAATAGATATCCCACAATGATGAGAGCAAGGTAGAATCAAATAGATGGAGAGTGATTCCCCCACTTGGTATCAATTTTTTCCCAATAATGACATCTATAGAAATAGACTCAAAACTAGTCACTAAGGGCATACCTCCATAAAGATAAAGCAAAAATACTACAATAGTTAGAAATTCTCTCCACAATGTATATAGAAAGTAATAAGGACCACACAATCCCAAATCACCTAGGAAGGAAGCTGAGAGGAGTGTCTCTTACACAAAGGAAGAGGCAAGCCCATTAGAAAATATATTTTTGTAAAATAAAATCTAAGTTGGTAGGGCCCTAAAACAAATAGCTAAGTGGCCTAAAATAATAAAGTCACTCTTTGGGAGAGCCTTTACAACTCCAAGATGTGGATACAATGGAAAACCCCTCAAAAGAGTCAACCAAGAAAGTAATATAGTAAAGGAATCACCAATAGAAGAGAAAATTGAAACACCCAGAGACAAGGTGGAACAAGTCCACACAAAATGCTACTTCTTCCACTATAGGACACCATCCAAATTCAAAACACAACTCCAATGTTTTTCCATATATAATTATAAAATATCATATGAATCATTGTATTTGTCCTCTTCCTTACTTCCTTTACTCAATGGTCCCTAAAAATTAGAATCATGTCAATTTTTTTTGAAAAAATGACATTGTAGAGACCTCTACCTCTTCACCCATTGTAACACTACCTTAAATGCTTATAATTAGTGGCCAAGGATTTACCTGACATATGTTAGAGTATAGATATTTATCCAAAATTTAACAATAATGATCATGTTTATGACATATTAAATATTTACTATATTTCTATTTTCACCTCTTCTATTTACCTTTCTTATGACATTTCAAATACTCATTTATGCTCTTTAATACATGACAAAGAAACGTATATTTTCTAGAAGCTAGAGGACATATACTTAGGGGTGGTATATTGATGGTGGGGTTATCCTCAACATATACATAGGGGTGACATATTGGGGGTCTGATGGCCAATGGGGTTTTGACTCGAGGGAACCTAATGCAATACTTACATGCTTACAATTCTACAGCTCTTTGCTTTTGTAGAATCACCAAGATTCATTGGCATTTCCATTAAGGGCCCCTTCATTAATTTATCATTCTATATTTCATGCAAGTGAAATAAAAATAATATGTTTAGCTAATATAAATAAAATATTAATGTCAAATTGTAATGACATGACACTATTCACAAGGATGTTACCTAAGGAATTGCAATTACTAATTCATGTGGTAAAGATATTTAATTGATGTCTGCAAAATGAAAATAAAAAAATAATTTCAGATCTTTCAAGTGGTAGTTTTTTTTTAAAGGGAACACATTAACCAAAATTGCATGATAAAATTCTCAACAATGAATATATATTTTTTTAATCGATATAAAAAAAGTTTAAAAGGACATTTCTATTGGTTAATTTCTATTGAGTCCCAGTTATATAGAAGATAACATCATGCTAAAGAACATGTAGTTTATTTAATAATCAATTGATATTCAGTTAATCTAGTTTTAGAACAATAAATCCTTATAAAGGATGGAGATAACTTTAGATTATATTTCATGCAAGTTGTTTCATTCTTATCATTTAGAAAAATTTAGAGCATTTTATCTATTTATTTATTATAAAAGTATGTTTGCACGAAATTAAATAAATACATTGTATTTGATCTCTATTATTATGGAGACTGATTTAAATAATTAGAAAAAGTTATTTTATTTTGATTATTCTATATTTCTCATGGTTATGCATACTGCATATATTTCTCTGTGAGTTTGTTTATTTATTTTTCATTTTGGGTAGAGGTTTATTTTTGTATATTTAAAAAACTTTTATTGGTATCAGAGCTTGGTTTGGGTGGTTATTTTTTGTTTCAGATCTTTCTAAAAATTGACCATGTCAAAAACTAACAATCTTCCAATTTGATAACTTAGTGGAAATTATTATGATTATTGGAGGATCAAGATGATGACTCTTTTGAAACAAAAATTATTATCAAAGATTGTAAAAATTGGTTTTGATGAACTAATTGATTAGGCCACCATTATAGATAATGGTAATAAATCCAAAAAGGAAGCTAAGAATAATAACTCACAAGGTTTATTTCATATTCAAACATCTCTAGACAAAAGTCTATTTCTAAGAATTGCATGTGCAAAGACTACCAAGGATTCTTGGAAAACTTTATAAGAAATTTACCAAGGTAATGAGCAAGTCAAAGTGGTTAGATTGTAAACATGGAAGAGAGAATTTAAAATTTTGAAAATGCAATAAGTTGAAAGTATGGGTGATTTTTGTGTAAGAGTATAGGATGTAGTCAATAAGATGGCTAGACATGGGTAAATATCAAATAAATAGTTTGTTGTAAAAAATGTTTTAAGGTCTAACAATAAGGTAGAATATTGCTAACATCATTATTAATGATTTTTTTTTAACTGCTCTTGAGTTTGATCACCTAGTTGTATCTCTTGTGTCCCATGAAGGAATACTAATAGACACATTAAAATAAACTGATAAGAAGACTTTTTCCTGAAACTTAAACATCACAATGAATGAAGGTACTAGTACTAGCAATAAGAATAACCATGTATAAGGTAAATACACTTTAAAAAATAAATCAATGACAAGATATATATGATAATTACAATTATTCAAGATCATATAGAGGAACAAGAATGGTTTACCTATAAGATGTGGAGGTAGATTAGATTTGATAAAATAAATATTCAATGTTATTACTATCATAGGTATGGTCACTTTGATTAGGAAAGTAGATTAATAGTAAGAAATTAAAATATAAGTGATAATTATGATAATGATCATGGTGATGCTTCATGTAATTTATTAATTTCATATAACAAATATTAAAAAAATCATAATGAGTTTTGGTATCTATGTTTAGGGTGTTCTAATCACATGTCAGGGAATAATGTGTCATTTTCTATAATGGACAAAAATTTCAAAACCAATATAAAACATGGTGATATAAATCTTTAGAGGTTGCAGAAAAAATAACTTTGAAGGTGAATACTATAAAAGGTAAGAAAAATAGTAATGATATTTATTATACGCCAAAGTTGAAACATAATTTGTTGAGTGTTGGAAAACTATGTGAAAATAACTATAAGGTGGTTTTTGATGATAAGAAATGCATGATTTATGACAAGAATCAAGGAAATAAGGCTTTTACAATTGTACATATGTCTAAGAATATGGTTTTCTCATTGAAGTTTGTAGAGCATAGTAACAACCTTTCAGATATGACATATGAAAATAAAATTTGGTGTTAGAATCTTAGGTAAAGACACTTGAATGTTCAAAGTTTTAAGTTACTAACATCACAAGAATTTTTTATGGTTGTCAAAGGTTAAAGATCATAAGGAAGTTTGTGAAGGATGTGTTAAATCCAAACATACAAGTGAAATGTTTGTTAAAGGTAGTGCATGGATGGCTACTCATCCACTTCATTTGGTTCAATCAGATATTTGTGGTCTTATGATACATGTGGGAGATGTAGTTTGGAAAGAAGATAAGATTATTAATTTCAACACCTTTCCTTATGTTTAAATTTAGAGTAATAAATGATACCAAAATTTCTTCTTAGTCATTCAAAAACTTTGTTTGATAATGTTTTTGAAAATATACCTTCAAGTTTCTCCTTCAAACTTTATAACTCTAAATTTATTTCTCCACTCTAAATTACTTCTCTTATAAAGTGATGTTTTATGGCTATGTGCTTGATTCATCCATGAAATTTTTTATTTTTTGAAATATCTCTAAATTCTAGATTATCATAGAATAGATCAGTGTTTCTTCTTTCTGCTCCTATTCAAATATGAAAAAATTATTCTTATCTAAATATATTGAAAAATTGTTAAATTTGATTCTATATACTCAATTTTAGATGTGGAGAGTGATAAAAATAGCTTGTTTCCTAGGAGATTTTTAGATAATTCCAAACCTAATATTAAAAACACACCCATGTGTAATCTCTCTATCATCATTATTCTGTGACCAATCACTATCTGTGTCACCAATTAACACAAAACTATTATATTTAGTATATAAAATTCAATTGCTCTTTATTCCATTGATATATGTTAATATTTATTTCCCTACTTATCAATATTCTTCCTTTGGTGCCTTTATGAACCTAGATTTTAGAATAACCATGTACATTAAATAGTCATGTTATTGTTGAATACATTAAAATTACAACCAAACTCTTATATAGTTTTCGATCCACAATGATAATACAATCATATTTTCTTAGCTTTAAACATTTTACTGATGCAGGGTTACTGTTAAGCATTTTAAACCAACTCCAAATATATTTCACATATTTCTAATTGAGATACAAAAATACCATCATGTAGTGTTTATTTAACCTCAATACATATAAGTTATTTCAATAATATCAAATCTTTGATTTTAATTTCTTTATTCATTTCTTATATAGGCTCTCATATGATAATTATCATTCCCAGTAAAATTTAAATCATTTTCATAGATGAATACAATTAAAATTTCACATTGATTATTAGATCTAATGTATACTGTACATCTATAAATATTATTGTTAAAACCATTTCTCAACACATATAAATTGATGCATCTATACCAAGACCTAGGCACTTTATTAAGACATTAAAATGCTTTTTTTAGCTCTTGTAACTTTTTCCATGACGTGGAATCTTATAACCTGGGGGTTATTGCATGTACATTTCTTCCTTTCAGTACACCTTCAAATTATGTTGATATTCTATTGATAGAGTAATTATAATGGTTTCCATCATTGTAATAGGGACAATTGTTTCACTGTACTCTCTTCCAGACTGTTGCTTATATCATGTGATAAATATACCTACCTTGCCCCTTTAAATTTTTTTTCTAAGGTGTTATAGATCTTATAAACTTGCTTTACATTAATAGTTTCCTTTCTGGATGGAAGGTTTGTTAAATCCAATGTCACTTTTTTAGAATTTATTTAATTTCATCATCCATGGTATCATGCCATTTACATCCTTTAAGACTTATTCCAAATAAATATGATTAACATCACATAATAATGTAAAATTTAAAGTTTAATTATTATCTTCTTCATTAACAGATGTTTAATATATCTACTTCAAGTTTATAATTTAAAGTTTAATTATTATCTTCTTTATTAACGGATGCTTAATATATCTACTTCAAGTTTATTATTTTAATTGATGTGTTACCAGAGTGATTTATCTCAAAATAAATTTAGAATACATCACATGGATGTGATAGATGCCTTCTTGAATGGGTACTTAAAAAAGGGAGTCTATGTCAAATAACCACAAGGTTATATTGTAGAGGTAAAAAAATATAATGTTAATAATTTTAAAAATTATTTTTGTGGCCTCAAGAAAGAACCAAGAACATGGTATGGATTCATCTAAAGATATTTTTACAAGAATGGATTCACTAGAAGCAAGATTGAGCCTACTCTTTACTACAATTAAAATGGTAATGATATACATATTTTAAGTTTATATGTTGATGATTTGATGTATACAAAAATATTTATAATATGAAATATGAATTTAAAATCTTTATGATCAATGAATTCTAAATGATATATTGAGGTATCCCTTAATACTTTTTAGTAATGGAGATTCATCAAAGTTAGGATGAAATATTCAATTTTTAAGCAATGTATGTAAAGGATATGTAAAATAAATTTAGTATGGTTGATTTTAAAAGAAGTATGAACTCATACTACTCATGGAGTTATGTTATGTAGGGAATATGGTGTTAAAGGGTTTGATGAAACAATTTATATAAATATTATTGGAAGCTTAGTGTTTTAAACTAATAAAATGATAGACATTGTTTATTTGATTTATCCTATTTGATCATATTTGTTTGATCCATATTTAATTCACACAAATATGGTCAGTCATATATTGATATATGCAAAAAAATACTATCAATTTTAGAGTTTATTATTATGCTATTTAAAAGTTTGAAGTTTTTGCTTTTAGTGGTTATGATTAGGGAGGTAGTTTAAATGATAATAAGTCAACATTTACAAATTATTTTCTTGATTTAATTTTAATTTAAAAAAACTCAAAGAATAAAATTTATATTTCTATTTCTTGTATGTAATTAAAACATATTGTTGTCAATCTAGCAAGTACACATGTATTATGGCTCTAAAAATTTAAATAATAAAGTGAGGATAAAAAAAATCATCCTACAAATATATTTATTGATAACACAAGGTTTATCAAATTTGTAAAGAATATAGTCCATTACAATAGGACAAGGGATTTTGATTTTAAGTACCAATTCATGTGATGTCTCATTCAAAAGAAGAGGTTCAATTGAATTATATAAACACTAAAGAAAATATTATAAATTTATATACTAATATTGTTGCAAAAGTTTAATATTTTTACTACCATTACTAACTCTGATTTGTAAATGAGATTAAGTTGGTATTCGTAAACTATCTTACCATCTTTAAAGTTAATTAAATATTTATTATAATAAAATTTTCCAAGATCAGAAGAAGAATAAAAATTAGAACTATTTGAATGGTGATTGGAATCATTACTTACCATGATCAAAAAATGAATGGAATTTTTTCTCACCATTTATGTAACGAATTGTATAATAATAATAATAATAATAATAATAATAATAATAATAATAATAATAATAATAATAATAATAATAATAGTTTGTGAGGTTTTTTCATAAAATAAATTTAAAAAATAAAAAGCAAAAGCAAAAGCAAATCCTTAACATCCTATATCATGAATTAATTTAAAATAATACAACAAACATATGAGATTTTCCCAACATATCATAAATGAATTTAAAACAATACAATAATGAATAATTGCATGAGATTTACTAAACATATGGATTTGAGTGTAACGTATGGATTCGAGCGTTTTCTCATGAAAATAATGTTTCAAAGTTACTTGTGTCGGTCTTGAAATAAAGGAAAGAAGTACATCAGTAGTT
This sequence comes from Torreya grandis, assembly GCA_037957365.1. NCBI lineage: Eukaryota > Viridiplantae > Streptophyta > Pinopsida > Cupressales > Taxaceae > Torreya > Torreya grandis. Next base: position 95,347 of record JARHVA010004544.1, on the reverse strand, counting down.
AGGCAATGACGAGTGCGACATCATCACATACCAAACTAATGACCTTTGACATACATTTTGCCTTTTGAAATTTCTACCTTTATACACTTTAGCATACCCTCTATCCTCTATCCCTTGCGTTTTCAATCAAAACAAAGGATCCTCAATGGCCGTCATTAAATTTCAATGAAATCATAAGACTATTTTTTATTTTCATTCAATGACTTTCAATCTCTGGCATCCACTTTTCAGTTTATCCACGTTCTCTAACGTTTCATGTCGGTAATTGTGTCAACCTTGAAGCAAAGTTCCTTAAATACAACCACTGTAATAAAAGACAGTGTTCGTAGACATTCCATGTCTGTGAATTGTACTGGCAGACACGATTGTAATAAAAAATGTTATTGTTGCCTCGAAATTACAGAAAAAATTACGTCCTTTCCTATGGCCAAAAATGTTGTAATGACCTTTGGATCCATGTAAAATTACGTGTTTGATAATCTAATTGTCATATAAATGATGCCCACACAGTCTGCTTATTCTATTACGATAGCCATGTCCCAAAAGTTGAAGCTACCTCTATGTCCCTAGAATGGGTTATAGATGGCTAGTCACACTTGAGGGGCCACTGCTGTGTCCCTTCCATTGGTAAAATCGAATAAACATGAAGCAAACATGACATATCTCATGATAGCAGAGGTTATATGTGTGCCATGCCTGTTATTATATCGAGGATATTTATATTACAAGTTTCATTAATCTTTTGTTGTTTTTCATAGCCTTTTAAATGGTATCGAGATTGAATGATTTTTGTATTGTAGTGCAAAGATTTGAATGCCTGGCCACATTAACATTTACCTTTCTATCTTGTGGGAACTTGTCCAAGGATTTAATCATTGAAATTTTTAATTTTAGGCCATGTGCATGTGTCAAACATGCCCATGATGATAAATTTTCAAATAGTAGGGTATGTTTGTAATAATATAGCCATATAGAAATAGGAGGCAAGTAGTATGCACAAAATGTTACCCATGCCTCCGAGTAGAAAATTTTATCATGCAGTTCTGAGTCAGAAGTCGATAAATAGAAAAATGACCAATACATTTCAAAAACCATGTTTATTTGAATGAGTTAGGTCATCTAAGTGAGGGTAGTAGGTCATATGTTGAATAAGAAATAGGTTTCAATATTTTTGGTCGACAATTGTTGACCATGTTGAAATATTTTACCTTGCAACGTGTAGTCTAGCCTACTACCATCAAATATGGATAATGTCACCTACCTCTATTAAATGCCTGTTAATGCATAATGATTGGGTGATCCAAAAAGATATCTTTTTGTACGCTTACCATCAGATATCTTAGCTAACTAAATTCATTTGATTAATGCAATCAGTGCAATGATATTCTCGAAAGTGTTCCCATCTACGGAGATTTCGATGTAGTATTTTAAAATGAGGTTTATTCCATTGTATTTAAAATGAAGCTTATGGGCATAAAAGCTCTGTCAAATTCATTTCAGAATCTACCTGTGTAGAATTTGAGCATCAAAGATCTCCATGTTGAATAATACAAAATCAAGTTTAATTAGTTTCTATTTGCTCTCTGCATGAATTTCATTTTTTTTCCTTACTTTTATTTCCTGTGTATTAAAAGTGGTTTCTTATTTGCAGTTTTTTGCTATAACAAACTAGGTTATTTTGGATCTCAGATCCCTTCCATCTGATATCAGAGCGTGATTAGCCTTCGTCCCTTGTCTGTGTATGCAGAACCATACAGACCAAGATAATGTAGATCTGTTGCCTATTTAAGTCACAGTGAGGAGAACTCAGAGGTTAAGCCTGAGAGGGGGCTGTGGCAAAGCCATTAACTATTTGAGCCAAGTCATATATTTGAGATTTTGTCCGTTATCTGAGCCATCAAAAATGATCCAGTTTATTTCAATCATTTTGATTCAAATATGGATAAAATTAACACATGAACCTTTAAGCTTGTCTTTTCTATGCAAGATAGCAGTGTTAGACAGTCTTGGATGCTATACATGTGAATAATATTTCAAACTTATGCCGAAGTCTCAAAAGTTCTGTTTAGAGTGCACTTGTCTAATCTAAGATAAAGTTTATTTAAAAATTATGCCAACGTTTAGCACCTTATATAAAGGCTAGTCAAGCTTTTATGCTGAAGAGTGACAAACAAAATATGTTAGACCAAGCATGTCAGCTCAATTTTAAATATTTAACCACCTACATGCTGTGTTGGAATGTTTTTGGAATTCTAGATAAGTTTGCGTAAAATAGGGGCCATTTCTATTGGTTAGTTTGGGGGACTCTCGGAAATGGAACAAAAATTATAGTGGACATCGATACATATAATTATTATAAATAGTGAAGTTGTAAACATTGTTTTGATTGTGTTAAGGGTTTGGTGCGATTACAATAATTCCATTTTAGTTGTAAGGCTCTTTTGGTTAGACATAATGAGTTTTACAAGATTCTAAGATGAATTCAATTCAGATATATATGAGTTCGAAGTACAATAATCATTCAGACATAGCTCATTTGTTATGCTTTCAAGGTTTTATGAGATGTTTTTTCACATCACAATGAGAAACAACGGCTTTAAGATGAAATTTAGACATAGTGACGCTCGTACAATTGTTAGGTAGCTATTGGGTTTAGAAGACTTAAATTCATCATGAAGGGGTACATAACTTTCAAGGTAGTAGGTTATTTGGGTTGTCAATGACAACATGATACTTATTTGATTGTGAGAAGGCTCACTGTCTGGTGTGTAGTAAATTTATCTCTACAATGCCAATGCTCTAGAGAAAAGTCATTGAGGTTTGTTAACCTAGATTTTTCACACCAATATGTAGAAAAATGGATTTGATATATCAATATGACATTGATTTGTTTTTGGTAAGGCTTTATTTCTTATGTCTAACTTGAGTACACCTTGAAATGCTCATGATATGTAGACAAAATAATGAGTATTGGAACTGTATATTGTATCTTATGTTTCTCTATGCTAATAATATAATTCCATATAGAGAAATTATAGAAAGCCAATACATACCTTGAAAGTGGTGAATGTTTTCCAACTAAATTGGGAGGTGATACTACTAGTAAATAATAGGGTGTTACATGTGATATTATATATTAGAGGGCCCATGTCAATTGCATTCCGAAACATCAGGGCATGTGTATTTGTAACTTCTATTATAGAATATCATTAGTATTATTACATTTTTCCCATGGACATTATTTAGGGTTTTATATGTGAGATCAAAGTAAAATAGTCATTCAGACATAGCTCATTTTTTTATAATTTTAGGGTTTTATGTGAAGTTTTTCACATCAGAAATAGAAAGAAGGGAATTGAGATAACATTTAGACATAATGAAGCTTGTGTAAATATAAGGATGTGGAAGAGGAGAAACACATAAATATCATAACTAAATCCCTCCATTTTTGTATTATATTATTTAATGTGTATGTAAACTTTCTTTATTGTAATATTATGTATTTCAAATATTATACATAACAATGGATTTATGTGATAGAGTATATTTAACAATCAACTGGTTAAAAAGTGTGTGTTAGGTTAAAAGGGACAATTTTTTTTTTTTTTTGGTAAAGCAGAGTTTTGTGAAGTGAAATATTTTAAGTTTGAAAAAGTACACCTTATTAGAGTGCAAACATATGTTTATAGATAATCTCACATTGAACAACCAATAATTTTTGCAAGAACATTAACCTCATTTTAAATGATGGAACCAATTTGCATGTCCCATAATAGATTGTCTTACAATAATCTTATAGATAAATTTGGTTATAATGGTCAAGTCAATAGATACTTAAGGGTTCTTGAAAAAATTAATACTTGTTCTAGAGGATATCTTTAATAATCCAAATGAAATTTCTAACTTTTGACAATGATGGTACAGGAATAATCATTTTAATTCCTCCTCCACATCATTTAGTGCAAACAGGAACACTTAATCCTAGATTCATATCATAAATTTGAATTAAAAAAATTGTTATATGGATATTGTTATGTTTTTTACGTGACATTTAAGATTTTATGTTTACATGTATAATTGTATTTGAAATATTATGTTCCCTACATTGTTTTCACTTTGTGTATTCATAGGTCAGGAGTCGTGCACAAGTTTTTTTAAAAATGTAGTTAAATATTTGTCATCTTTAAATGGAAGTACATCACTATCCAAGCAAGGGTGACTATAACATCAATTTTGATGTTGGTCTTTGTGCATTAATAGCTAAATATAACATGCAATCATCAAAACATAACATAATAAAGGATGTATTTATATCTACATTGATTCAAAACTAATATAGATTTCATAATGAAATCATACATGATAATGATCTACATACTAGATGACACCTATATTTTCTCGAACAAATTTATCTTCCCAAAAGATTGTGGTTTTAATTCTTAATTTTTATCACCAATTGACAAAATCACGGCATGCATATGTAATTCAATATTCTTGATTAAATCAATAGATAATATTCTCCATTTATCATTGGGCCATATGCACTTGGATATGGCTTGACAAGGAATCCCATAAAATTCAATATTTTAGTTATCTCCATCATCCACTACCTTCAACTCTACATAAAACAAATTTTACTCGCATGCGAGTGTTACATTTAAAAGAAGTTATGTTCATGTGCAATGATCTCCCTTATAATATAATTATATAGTGATTTAATCTAAAATTTACATTTCATGAAAAAAATAATATAGTAAATAAAATACATTTACTCAGATCTAAATATTTATTGGAACATATTTCTCACTTCCTTCTCCACCTCTTGAAAGATCCAAACATATACATTTAGCTTTTCCAATGTCAAGTATTAGGAGAAACATCATCTCCTCAAATGAATAGCCTCTTTGAAGCATAATCAAGTTTATCTAATGTTTAAAATTAAAAATAAAAACATATTAAACCATGGAACAAACAATTCATCATTGTAAATTGTCACTTTTTGATAAATAGGTTCATGTATCAATCCAATAGGAGTGTGGTAATGCATCATTCCAAATTTCATGATAAAAAAGTTTTTTAGTTACACTAACAACTGTAATTTATTTCCCTTTAACTCCTCTCAATCACCAACCTAATATAAATGCTTATTAAGCATAAATGTTAATACTAGTTACCTAGTCAATGATCAAGGAAACTAGAAGTAAATAATCTAAAAAGTGTGTTATTTTATGTTTTTCAAATCATAGAATGTAATAAATAGATATTTAATAGGTTGTATATTGATAGTTCCAAATCATACAATTAGTTTAGTCAATCAAGTAGAAAACACACGGTTAAAAATAATCTTCAATTCTTCTTAGAGTCCCTATTCATAATCCCAACATAGTCATGCCTTACAATTTGTATGGATAATCAAGGCATTGCCCTTAATAAGACTCTTGATAGCTTGATTAAATAAAACAAACTATTTTATTAATTTTAAATTCTCACGCACTTAATATTATTTCTTAAATATTATCACATCATTTTAATTTTTAAAAGGCTACCTTTTTCTAAAATACAATATTTTATGGAGATTCAAAAAATCCTAATTTTATTGACGTGTTTTTCTCAATGGAACAAACCAAATTTATAGTAAGTTAATAGTAATAAATATCAAACTTTAAAATGAGCATTTCCACTTTTTACAAAGCTATTTAAGATGTGAATTCTATGATTTTTGGTTATCCCCACTTATTTATTTATTATATATTACTTTCATGTTCAATTCCCACAATTTCCCCATCTGAGTCATCTTGCAAAAAAATTATTTTCAACATTTCTTACAAACTAGGAAGTTACATAATTGGACGGTCATAAATTCAAAATCTAGTTGTCATGGCAATTTAAATTAGGTTTGTATTTAATTTCGTTAGTTTTATTATTATGGGATAAATTATATTTTACTCCTATGACATTTTTCCCCTGTCATGCCAATTTTAAGCCATGTTTCGCTTCAATTTCATGTCTAAATAGTTTATCTTGAAGATTCATCTAGACTATTATTTGAGTTCTTGCTTATGAAAAATGTTTTAATTTATATTCTCAATCTCATATAGTACTTCAGAAATAATTATGATTGATCACTATCATTTTAAAATATCCTTCTAAAGGTTTCCATACGTTACTTTCACATATTTTTTCATTGTTGCACTTCATAAGCACACCTTTTTATCTCTAAGGTATTTCAAAGGCTTAACACAGTTCACCCTTCTTTGATAGAAATATATAACACCATATATTTCTACTAAAAAAGACAAGAATTTAATTTTAATTAAATCTAGACCTGCCTTTACAAATCGTATTAGTCTTTTTGTCAGCATTTAATTCCACATAATGTGTAACCCAATATATAATAAATATATTTCACTTTCATCCATAAATAATTCTAAAATATTAATATGAATGTATAAACTTTTTTATCTCAATACATCTCACAAATACGAATGGTTGTGATTTTTGACCTATATGGTTTGATCCCAAAATAAACAAGTCCTTCTAAATCACTCGAAGGCCAAGAAAACCTAGATGCTAGTAAAGATAACAAAAACCTACATTTTATCCTTTAATTCACCCATACCCACCATTCTGGATAACTCGATATATACTTATAGTCATTGACATAAGTATAATTATAACTATTTTAGTTCATTTAAAACCATATATAGTGATATCACATACAAAATACTTATTCATTAGTGGTCCTTAATTAAATATTACAATATAATATTTTCCTTAGTTAATATTAATGATTGACACCTCTAACTATTTATATATAATCATTAAAAATATATACACCTCTAATTCAAAAATCCCTAAGGGTCACTAGTAATTTCAATCATGTTACTAAGGTCTCATGTCATGTATCGTAAATAATATCATGGAAAATTAATAATGATAAGTGTATGCCTCTATGAAACCTTAAATTATTATCATGGGTCAAACATCAATGACATCATAATTATTTATGGATGCAACCCTAAATATATGCTACAATTTATTATTTAACAAATCATTTATTCATTATGAATAGGATCATCATAAATCCACATAGCCCTTAAACCTATAGTGCTTTTCATAAATTAAAAGGAAATGGGAAATGATCACTATAAATTTATAAACTTATTAAGCTACAATATATATTTTCATAGGTCTATGCATTCATGTGATAGAAACATACACATACTTACATGGGGTAGGTCTATGGCCATAATCAAAAATGGGCACCATATGGCCTTATTAGGGATCGATTGTGTTTCTATTTTTTATTTTTTAAATTGAAAAAAAAAAAAAAAAAAATCCTTGATCTTGGAGTGTTTATCAAAAGATCTGAGCCATCTATGTGTCCTCATCATGATGGAGAAAATCATGGGGTTAATGATATTATTTAAGTTATGTAGGGAAATTTTGTTGGATGGGATGATTAGATGATTGAAACTTGGTTCTATTACAAAAGGAGGAATGTAAGTTTAAGCTGCACACATAATTTGATTGGAATCGTAATACCTATTAGACAAGGTGAGTACTATGTCACATTAAAAAGAGGGAGTTGTTTCAGAAGACATGGTAACAGAGAGGTTCCCATGATGACTAAGGTTTAATTCATATTTATAGGCATATTATAATGTTTGTACTAATAGTATTATTAGTTATTCTCAAGTGATCCAAGCCCGTATGGATTTTCACCTTAATCACATTTGATAAAGTGTTGGGTCTATGCATAATTATCTTTATCAAAGAGAATTCATTAAATATGATAAATATTGTGTTTTTGGGATGTTTATTTTTGTCACCATTATCTCTTCATAGGATCAAGGAGACCACACAGTCAAATAGGAGTAAGTGAAGACTTACTCTATTACAAAAACATTTTTTCAAGTAATGCAATCCTAAATTCTCAACACATTGGGATCAAAATACTAAGCCACACATCCATGAATTTGAGACTAAGATACATAGTTTTAAGTGGTGACATAAAAAAAATAGGAACTTATATATTATTAAGCTACTGTGAATAGTAAATCCTAAAAATGTAATGGTGTAAAATAACATCTAAATGTCATGCAGTATTATATGTGATAGTGGCTTATTCTACATAGTGTCTTATTATGCTTAGTTAATCACTACATGAGATAATTAACTATAGACATCACGTATACAACTATGACGAAAGAGGATTATAATCTATTTATAAATATCAACAACCCTATATGAACCAAGTCACATTTATAATTTTCACCAACTATCTCTAACCACAAATAAGAGATGAATGGAAATTTAAGGTTTCCACATAGCATTTTTGTACCTAATATTTCATAGGCTAAGCTTTTTACTCATTATTGTTTTAAAAGTAAAATTATCTAATATATAATCTATTTTTAATTACATTCAAATGCTTGACTCTATTGCTTGATTCTAACATAATTAAAATGGAGATATATTTTGATGAGAGATAATTTGGTTTAATGATCCACCTATCCATTCTCATGGTGTTTGAAATTTTTTAATAAGTACTAAGTAGTTATATAGTTTTTTTATATACATTTAGAACACTTATAAACCCATTAAATTCAAATAGAGATTTTGTTTCAAATTGATACCATAACATTCTCTGATTCACTTAATATTATGATTTGCCTTGACTAATGAAATTAAAAGACAAACGGGTGAATCAAAGGCTAAAATAGTAAATATAGTCAATTTAATGTGGGAAATCACAAAGATAAATATAAAATCAAACCAATAATATGTTTTTAAAATCAATCAAGGATAATGAATATAATAGTGTCATGAACAATAATAAACATTCAAATTATAGAATAATGCCATATTAGAATAGCATCCATAAACCCAGGGCTACCTAAAATCCATGTCGTGCACTCTCCATATGTTTTCTACACACTTTATTTTTGGAGCTATATACTTTATCTCTGATAGATAGTTTTTAGTGTATTAATGTTGTGTTCATAGATATAGATTTAGTTATTGACATGGTGTTGACTATTATTCTAATAAATTTTAAAGAGATAAAATTATGTATTATTTATTTATGATGATTCAATTATTCCATACTAATTATTATTCCAACAATGTACACAACATGTCAAATATCAGTTTCATGGGCAACACGACTTAAATCTATTGATATTACATATTTTAGCATGATTAGATATTATTATTTGTTATTGCTATTATGATGAGGAAATGATTTCATATCTTTATTTTTCTAATTATGTATGCAAAAAATTTATATTTATTTCCATGACACGAAAAATTGGGATCCAATGATACAAGTCCATGAATAAGATAGTGCAAATACTATTGACAATACTAATGAGATCTCAAGAGGATTCTTGGAATCCCTTATATGAATGTTTTAATGGCTGATTTAGTGTGAATAATACATGGATAATATGTACAATGTAAAATGGGAGGATGAGAGGTGACATAATAGCACACCCAAATAACTATCCTAATTGTGTTTGGCCTTGAATGTGTATGTGTTATGGGTGTTATGGTTATATTTTTCAAGATCATATGCTCCAGCTTCATAAAAAATAAAATATCTTGACAAAATAATGTTTTTATTGAGATGATTACAAAATATATATTATTTATTTAGCTATACCCCACAAAAAATTAAAATCATTATTTGGTTTTAACCTTTTTTTTTTTTTTTGAAAATTATAATCTATAGGAACATATAATTAAAAAAGGCTATTTGAAATATTTGATATTAGGATTTATTTCATAACATGATTCATATTTAATTAACCTTTTAGGTTCAATAGTGTAAATCTAATAGAAAACATTACTGTTGTAGCATTTGTATCAATGTAAAATTAATTGGTCAAACTCTTTATTTTTAAAATTCTCCTTTTCGTTTCAACCACTGTATGGTTATTAACTTCTACATTAATTTTTGGAGGACTGTAAGGAATTTTTATCTACATTTTTATTCCTTTAAAATCATAATATTATATAAAATATTTTAAGAAAAATTCACCTCCATGGTGAATTTCCAAGCACTTGATTATATAATGGCTTCCACTCTCTACAGTGGATTTAAACCTATTAAATATAGTAAATGTTTCACTTTTTTGCTTTAGTAAATCAACCCAAAAATTCCATGATTAATAATCAATAAACTTAATGAAATTTGAATACTTACCAAAATTTTTCTTTCCATAGGACCACAAATATTTCAACGAACAAACTAAAGTTAATTATGAACCCTAAATGCAATGCATTTTATAAACTATTATCATGCATGTTTTCCTTTATCATATCATTCAGAAACATTGTTGT
>JARHVA010004544.1:0-80000 GCA_037957365.1 Torreya grandis | reverse complement strand
ACAATTCTATAAGGTTAGTGGTCAACCTAAGAAAACCATTCTGTAAGGTTAGTGGTGAACCTAAAAAAATGATTCTGTAAAGTTATTGATGAATATTGTCCCACATATCTTAATACTTGCTTAGGGTCACAGTTAATCATTGATCATGGATGGACATGTGAATCAGTGTACTATATTTTATTTTTATCAAGCCTTGTTTCATGTATATATATATATATATATTAATTTCATTTTTTGATCATGAGAGAAGAGATACATGCTTATGGTTTTGGTAACAATAACCTGATTATTATGATTTGTTCATATCTTCTTATACTAGATAAATATTGTCAATGAGTTTTTTTTATCAAAGGTATAATGGATTATTTTGAAAGGGACTCTACCTTTGTTAAAATGAGATAAACATAAAGTAATTAAAACCCACAAGCTCCTCTATGAATTAAAAACAAAGCTAAACTCAAGTATGTTGTGATTACATTGTGATAACATTTTGGATCCAATAATAAACCCTTATGACATATAAAAACTATCACCCAACTATTTATTTTTGGTATTTGATAGTCATCATAAGTGATTCCATTTACATTTTTTCTCCACTTTTTATTTTGTTACACACTTTTGTCCATTTTAAACCTTCCCTTGGATCCTAAAAGATGGGAATGAGAACTATTAAAGAATGAATAGCTTTGTGCTTTTTAAAATAAATTATATATGAGAAACACTCATTTATATTAAAAAAGTAATAATATGAAAACATGTTATCCTTGATGAATCAATTGTTACATCCTCTGAGTGATAATGATCTAGACAACAATTCAAGGGATGGTTCTACCACAATTCATGATGTAAATTTTACGAGCTATAACTTTTCCACCACAGTTCCAATTCACTCCCTATTTGAACTGTTAGAAAGCTAAGAATGAGGAGAATGCATTGAGATGGCACTAAGCTCCACTTGGTGGGTTTTGACCTCGACAAACCCAATGGAAGTCTCCCAAATTTCAATTTTAATAGTGTAGTCTAAAAATATTATGTTTTTAAAAATAGTAATTCCTCAAATTTTGTATTGTTGTAAATCATTGAATTCAAACAACTTAATCTCCCTCAAGATTGGTGACCTTACACATCCTCTTCCTTACTTCAAAATGTGCATAAATGAATGTGTAATCCAAAATGGAAATTGGATATCTCTTCCTAGAGATAAGCAATGGTTATATTTGTAATCTTGAGTAATAAGATATTTATTCTCAGAGAAATCATTATTACTATGTTATTTTCAAGTTATTGAATTATCTATCGATCAAAACTTCTAATTTTTGGAATAGTGGCATCAAAACAATTTGTCTTAAGAGTGTATGATTCTAAGGATGAGGTCAGGCTATAAGAAGCTTAGGTAAAAAAAAGAGATTCCAAAATATCCACCTATTCACTCCAAATGACCTTAAATGGTGAATGACACTGAGACATCAGATCCATTCAAGGAAATGGTGAATGAATCCTTCCAACAGCAACAAGTTAGATGCTACAATAATTCACCTAAATTTTTCAATAAATCTTGATAAGAAATTTTGGCTCCTCATCTGCACTTTCTGGCTCCTCATCCATGGAACATACTTTTAGTGGCCCAACACCCTTCAAGGTTTAAGTGAATTTTGATATCGCTAAATTTGAAGAAAAAATCAATCTTGATATAATAGAAAATTGGTTAGATCAATTTTATTCCTACTTTTATGTAAATAAATTCATTGATGGAGAAAATATTATTTTTTCTCTTTTGAAAGAATCATTGCCCATGAAAAATTGGTGGGAAGTGTACAAAAAGAGGTTTAGTATATATGGCATTGGCCTTGAGGTAAAACCTACTTGGGATGATTTCATGGAAGCAGTAAAAAAAGAATACTATCTCATTGGAGCATATGATTATATGTACATACAATGGCAACAACATCACCAAGGTAAGGACCAATCTATTCAAGATTACACTGACATATTTTATTCTTATTTACGAGATTGGGCATCCAAGAAATTGTGAAACATAAGACTCTCAAATATTGTGCTTGACTACAATGGTACATACAACGGAAAATAAAACTCTTCAATTTTGAAACCCTCGATGAGACATACAAGTTGATAGTGAGGATTGAGCAGAAGCATGGAAGAAAAAATATGAAGAGTCAGCCTTCAAATGGAAATATGACAAGGAAGGTCAAACAAGAGGAAAAAATTAGAATAAAAACAAAGTTTAAAAATAAGAGATCCTAGAAGGGGAAGACTAAAAAATGGTGTTGTTACCAAAAAACTAAAACTCACTCTAAAAAATAATGTCAAGCCATCAATTCATCACTTTTTGAGTCACAATATTCATCATTTGCTGCTTTGTCTCACACACACTCTTCAGTCAAATAGGAAAAAGAAGAGATTATAGATGTTGAGCCTGATACCATCGTTGCTTCATCACAGACCCATGAGAAAAGGCCACATGATAAATAAAGGTTGCTTCACTCTAAGTTATGGGTAAAAGTTAAGCCTTTTCATTTTATTTTTTATAGTGGCAATAAAAATAATTTAATCTCCACAAAAGTTGTGAAAAGTCTAAATCAATCCGTGAAGCATCACCCAAAGCCATACAGTATTGGATGGTTAAGCCCACGTAGAAACCTCCATGTAACCCATCAGTGTCTTATTTCATATGCAATAAAAACTTTCCAAGATGAAGTCCTATGTGATGTGGTCAATCTAGATGTTTGTGATGTACTCCTAGGTCAACCATTCATCTATGATCGACATGACATCTAAGAATCATGAACCTGAAGAATCACCCTCACTCTTATAATGTGGCTCTATAGGGTAATATAAGTACCACCTCACACATTTATCTCCTTGATTAGTGCCAATCAATGTAAGAGATTGGTGGAGAAGATAAATCAATTTGTTCTCATGGTGGTTAAACTACATAAATCTAAGAAGGCTAATGTTTTAGTTATGACTACACAATCAACACAATAATAGAATAAAGATGAAACATAGAGGCTTTGCATTGACTATCAAGACCTAAATAAAATCACTATGAATAATCATTACCGCCTACCTAGGATTGAGGACCTACTGGACCAACTTTGTGGTGTGAAGTTTTTTACCAAAATTGATCCCAAATCTAGCTATCACAAAATTGCCATTGATCCCATCGATGTCTAAAAGACTAAATTCAAATCTAAGGAGGGGATCTTAGAATGGTTTTTTATTCCTTTTAGTTTGACTAATGCACCTACAACTTTCATCAGGATAATGGATGAGATTTTGTGACCCTTCACAAACTCATTTATTATTGTCTATGTAGATGACATACTCATCTACAACAAAACATGGGAGGAACATTTACAACATGTTTGTAAGGTGATTCAAACTCTTTAAGAGCACAATTTTTATGCAAATATCAATAAATATACATTCAAGATGAAAATAACTTAGTACCTAAGGTACATTGTGAATGAGGAAGGGGTTTATGTCGATCTAGAGAAGATTTAGGTTATTCAAGAATGGCCTACACTAAGGACCCTCATAGAATTTCATAGCTTCTTAGGTCTTTTAAATTTATATCACAAGCTTTTTCTTATATTACTATATGTTTCTTGGACACTAACCCAAGTGACTAAAGGAGTATCTAAAGCTACATTTCAATGGGGAAAAATACAACAAAGGGAATTTGAAGAATAGACTTTGCTCAGCCCCTATTCTTGCCTTGCCATACTCGTTTCAACCTTTTGAGTTGATGACAAATGCATTTGAATATGCCATGGGAGTTATCATCATGCAACATGGCCATCTTGTTGCATATCATAGTGAAACTTTCATTGATACAATCAGAAAATACCTGACATATTACAAGGAGATCTATGCCATTATGCAAGCCTACAAACAATGTAAACACTACATCTTGGGGAAAGAGATGGTTATCCACACTAACCACATACCATTATAATTCATCCAAATGTAGAGCAAACTATGAAATGAGAGGCACCACAATTGGGCTACATTTCTATAGAAATTCCATCTAATCATCAAACATAAAAATGGGAGCTCAAATATAGTTACAAATTGTCTGAGCCACCCACCAATTACTACACTCACAATAGTTCTTGGCCTATGTGGACATGAGACTGCCACTTGGGGTGCTCTATATGAAGTAGATCCTACCTTTACTAAGACATATCAGGTGCTTTGAGAAGGTAATCACATTTCTGATTTCTATTTGTATAATAATGTCCTCTATCACATGGGGAACATCTATGTCCCATCTATAGAGAAACATAAGATGATATGAGAATGACATTTCAGTAGGATAAATAGACACTTTGTTGTAGAGAAGACATTAGCAGTTATTCAAAAACACTTCAACTAACCCCATATGCAGAAGGATATGGAAACATACCTCAAATATTGCACCCCATGTGCAATAGCTAAGCCAAAAAATAAGAAACAAGGATTGTACACTTGGGGAATCTATCTCAATGTATTTTCTCTTAGGTTTGCCCACTTAAAAACATGGCAAGGACTATTTTTTTTTAGTTGATCATTTTTCAAAATTGACTATAATGATTGCTTGTAAGAAAAATATAGCTACTGAAGAAACTACTCAACTATATTTTATTCATGTATGGCCCCATTTTGGTCTCCCCAAGTCCATTGTTTTAGATATAAACAATAAGTTCCTAAGCATCTTTTGGTCCACTCTATGGAAGATGATGGATATCAATCTGATGAAGTCAATAGACTTCCATCTATAGAGTGATGATCTGACATAAGTGGTGAACCACCTAATTGTTCACATGATTTGGATGTATCACTCTAAACATCCACACATATCAGATGATGGGCTTCTTTTAATAAAACATGGATACAATCATACCCTGTACATCTCAAACAAGCACATTCCATTCTAGGTATGCTTTGGGTTCAAAGCTATGGCACCAATTGATATAGCCATTCCATTTTGCACCATAGAATACACACCTCATGAGAGATCTAAGGTAGCAAAAGTAAGAAAGTTCATTAAACAAATGCAACAAATCTATCAATAGGTTCATGACATCTCTAAGAAGATGAATCAAAAGTATAAGCAATGCCATGACAAACATAGGATTACACACCATTTTTATATGGGTGACAGTTTGGTTGTGGCTTCAAAAGGAATGACTTATAGGTGCACACACAAAAATTTGACTTCTACAATATGGTGTCTACATCATCACTAGAAAAGTTAGAAAAAATGATTTTGAGTTTAACCTACCAGCCTACCTTGGTCTACATCCAATAATCAATTTGGAGCTCATCAAACCATATCATAAACCTCTGTTGGACACTTTAGTCATAGCAGAATAATTGGACATTGATGAGCTTGATCTATAGAATTTTGCTCTAGTGGAGGAGAATCAAATTGTGGACACCTGGATGAAGATAACAAGAAGATTATCTATTCTACTTTATCATGTGGTCAAAAGGAGCCAGATTCACCACCAAGATGAGTGGCTTCCAAAGAATAAAACTAAGACACAACTACCACACCTGATGAGGAATATTTATGCAATAGTGACCATTTCTTCTCAAAGAGGGAGAAATGATCCAGGCAACAATTCAAGTGATAACTCTTGTGATGGTTTTACCATAATTGATGATGGAACTTCTGGGATCCGTAACTTTTGCACCATATTATGATTGACTCTCCATTTTGACCCTAAAAAATCCAATGGAAGTGCCACAAATTTCAATTTTAGTAGTGCAGTCTAAAAATAATAAGTTTCTAAAAATAGTAATTCCTCAAATTCTGTATTGTTGTAAATTGTGGAAGTCAAACCACTTAATCTCCCTCAAGATTGGTGATATTCCACATCCTCCTCCTACCTTCACAATGTGTATAAATGAAGATGTAACAAAAAATGGAAACCAAAAATATATTCTTAGAGATAAGCATATGGTTTTATAAGTACAAGAACTTTCAATATAATCTAAATTATCCTTCCACTTGGATGCTTCATTATTATATGTAACCATGCTATAATCTATATATAAATTCCTTATATTAAACAATTTTTAATAGAAAAGGTAAAAAATCTCATAATCAAGGGGTTATTTATACATTGTGTTCTAGATTTCCAATTCAATAAATGCTAGAAGATCTTAATAAACTTCTAAATTGACTAGAATTCAAACAATCATAGAATGGCTTATCCGCTTCATGTTTTCATCGGTCATTAAACATTCACCCAAAGAGTCCCCTATGACTTTAAGACTTACCTGATACTATAAATGTAAAAGGAAAAAGGGTAGCCTTACATAGATTAGTTTGACATTGAAGTCCTCTTTCATTGGGTTTAAGACCTATCTCCAAGGCTTCATAAAAAGAAATTTCTTGTCCCAATCCCTTAAATTTTTGAAGACAACATTTCTATCTTCAAATGGGATAATAAAATAACAAAACAACATTTGGCATAGGGTAAAATGACCACATTAATTTTTATTAAAGGTTTCAAATTCTCTACCATCCAAGAGTTCAAATCAAAAAAGGGAGGCCATAACCCAGTGAAATGACAAATCGAACACATTTTTAAAATATAGTGTTCTCTACCTAGAATCTACTTCAATAATTCTCCTTCATAAGCTATTGATGGAAATTATCTAGAAGGCAAAAAAGATTTTTTTTCTTCCTTTTAGCCATTCTAAAAAAGGCTGGGACATCCTCCCCTATCCTTATCTTCACCCTCTTACTAGTGCTACAAAATATTACAACATAAAATAATTGTGTTCCATCCTCACCATTTAGAGTACAAGAGATAAATGTGAATCTAGAAAATAAGTATACAAAATATATCTTAATTTCAAAATAACATGGGGATATTAATGTGACATGAAATTAAGTATAATATGTGGTTATAAATGTAAATGGTCACCATAAATATGTTAAGAGAGATAAAATTATATAACAAAGGTAACCCATGGATGAAATAGGTAGGTTTTAATGATGGTTCAACTAAATTAGATAATGAAATTGCCTAAATTAGATTTAATTATTTGGGATCAAATGGCCAAAATGCCAAAGGTAAACTAGTAGAGTTTGATCGTGGGATTATAAATTGGGAACATAGTGAATTTAGGTGATAGAATAAAAGAGTGATATGAAAGAAAAAAATTTCTTAAGTAAATCATTATTACTATTATTGTAAGTTTTTTCCATTTGGTTAATGGGTTTTGATTTTTTCAATGATAATTGGATCGTTTTTAGTGCAACACATTTTCCCTTGTGGTATTAGTCTTTTAAGGTAGTGTATGGATTATCTTGTTTAATTTTAAATTATTATGCTCATTTAATTTATGTTTCCATCTTCTAGGGTTTCTTTAAGTGGGATTGAAGAAGAATAAGAATTGATCTATGCATCTAGTAATTGCTTTGTATGTTGGATTTATACACCATATACATAATATACAATTGATCTATTAATGTGTTAGGATAATTCATTAAATATCAATGCTACCTTTTATCGGGTTTATTTACTATCACGGGGTTAAATTTGTTCACCATATATTAACACTTATTCATTTTTTAAGCATGTGATAACTCTCCATTGACAACATTTGGATCTTAGGTAGCAATGCTTTTGAGGATGCTATTAAAGCATATTATTTTAATTTGACATTATTCTATAATTTGAATGTTTTATTATAAATCATGCAATTATCAAATTTATTCTCACTAATTGACTTGAAAATATTTTTATTGCTTTAATTTTATATTTATCTTTGGGATTTATTATATTAATTTGTATATTATTTAATATTTTATCTTTTTAATGATCCTTCACTATTTTAATCTCACTAATTGATAAAAATCATAATATTCACTGAATGAGAAAATATTGTGGTACTGATTTGAATAAAAATATCCATTGGCATTTAATGGCTTGAGATGTGTTAGACATGTCCATAAAAAATTTAAAATATTCCATAGTAAATCCTTATAAACTTCATGAAAACAAAATGAGGGTGGACAAGGGTATCATGCAATCAAATTTCCTCTCATAAAAATATGTCTTCATTGTCATTCTATTACAATCATACAATATTTATCAATAATGTACATGTGATTTATTTATTTATTTATGAAAGGAGTTTAAATATTAATGAAATATAATGATTAGAATTAACATGTCATGTAATTTATTGTATTTTATTTAATATTTGGTGTGATTCATAAATATGAAATGTTTTAGGGTGAATTAGTTAACTTGTAATTAATGCAAACAATAAAGGTTAAAATGAATAATGTTTACTATGTTTCTTAATGAAGGTTGATTTGATGAAAGAAGTTGTTAAAATAGAGGGATATTAAATTCCAACCACCTCTTATACCATAAATTATGGTAATTAAATATCAAAATAACCTTCATTAAAAATAAGACTTTTTATTAATATTGTAAATTATATGAGTTTAAATTTGCGTTAATTAAAATGTCATGTTTTTTTTAATACTGTTTGTTAGAGATACAATCACTAGTTGAAAAGTATATATGATTAATGAAATTAAAATATACCTACATCAATATAAGAGAGCATTTTAATATATATCAAAATGAATTAAATATTACAAAATTTCAATTTTAAGTAAATCATGTGTAAAAACCTTAGCCTAGGATATATTAGGTAGAAAAAGAAAGGGGAAACCTTAAATTACCATTGAGTTATTATCTATGGTTGGAACTAGTTGGTGAAAACTATAAATGTTACTTGGTTAATAAAGTGATGTTGGTGGATTTTGTAGGAGAAACCCTAGTAAATTTTTTTGGGAGTTTGATTGGAGGTGAAAACCTAGTGCCATGGAGGAGATGGAGTATATGGGAAGGCAAACAAGAACGAATATGGATATGTTGGTTAAAATGTAGGTAGGGCTGCCATAAAAACTATTACTGTAAGTATAAACTCAATCATGTTCACAAAAATGTATGTGGGTTTTGTAATGTGTGTCATTTTAGGAGTTATGTGGTTGTATGCATTTATTTTGTATGCATGTATGATAATATACATGGAAATATTTTATCATGAATTTAAATGGATGAACCTAAAATTAAATGTCTGAATATACACTTGAATAGTGGATCATACATCTAAATGGTTGATTACAAAATTACATGGATAAATATTGACATTTGTGTGGCCTATGTAAAAACATTTGAATGGCTGAATTTATACACACTTGGAATGGTTGAATACAAAAACCTACATGTTTAATTATATACACTAGATGGTTAGACATGGATTTTTATTACTTAAATTTAAAACCCTGGTTGATATTGACATTGGATCCAAAACTTATGCTTCAATCTCTCAGCATTTGCATGGGTTTTGTTTTACATGCAAAATAGAGGTAAATCTTTTAATGTTTAGGTATGTGAGGGTTTGAAACCATAATAAAACTTGTGGATCCTTATGTTATTACTTTTATTTTTCACTAAAACATAGATTTGGTTCTCCCATCGCCTTATCAAGTAGATGGAAGCTTTAAAACGGATTTTTGTCGATCTTTGATGAAATTGGCAAAATGATAAGGGCCTCTTGAACATAATTTACAAGAAGGGATTTCATGGAAGACTTGTAGTGGTCAATCAATCACCTATAAGCACGAAATTAACCTTTCTAAATGTATTTTCATGGTTGCACATTTGTTTATGGGTTTTAGGAAAGTAGAGGAACCATTGTGCACACCCGTAGGAAGCCAAAAACTACCTATCGTCATGCACATTTGCTGCTCAAAACCATCTATTAAGTACATAATTTTATTGATGTTCCTTGCTTAAATAAGAATATCAATTTTCACCCATAGACAACCTACTACATGGAAGGAACCATATCGTTACGACAGTCATGGTTTTATTAGGGAATTGATGATGTTGATACAACATTGTAAGGTGGTATTTAAGGTTGTTTTCTGATATGTTAAACTAATTTTTGGGTTATTATTTTTAATGTAAGAAAACCACTTAAACCAATCTATAGTGTGGTATTTAAGGTATGTTTATGGCTCATCCAAAACCACTCTTGAACCAGTAGTTTAAAGACTTGAATATCTACTTGCGTACAAGTGTTGATGTTGAAGGAGGAGCTTTGGGCTCCTACTTCCAGCCCAACGTCTTGAACTTTTGATGGAGGCCGATAGGGAGATTAAAGTGTTGTGTCTCTTTCCCAATAGGGAGATTGAAGAGATGTGTCTCTTTCTTCTCACTTATATATATATCGATTCCTCATTGTTCAAGATAGAAATATATTCAATAACAAGTATATTTTTAAAAAAAATAGACATCTAAAGTTTAAATTTGATTTATCTTGTTGTGTTCATCATTCATTGTGTTACAATTTTTTTTATTTCAATTCTGATCTTAAATCTAACATGGTATCAAATTGGGTTTGAAGAAGATCGTGATCAGACTTGTAATTGCAGCAATACTCTCTATTGTTCTTTACATCTCTTGTCTATCCCTATTTTTGTCAAGATGGTGAACAGTCTTAAAATTGAGGATAGACTTGAAGGAGCATCCAACTTCAAATAATGGAGGTTTAGATTCATGCTCACATTGGAATAAAATGACATGGATGAGTTTGTGGAAACCAAAGTTCCTGAACCATTGGAGGAAGAAGAGAAGTTGCAGTGGAAAAAGAAAGACATAAAGGTGAAGAAGATATTTGTTGACTCCATTAAAGATCATATTGTTATGATTGTCTCCAAGTTGAAGACAACAAGGGACATGTTTAAAACCTTGGAATAAATGTACAAAATCAACAACACCAACTGGGTTCTTGCACTGAAGCAACAACTACATCATGTGAAAATGTTGAAAGGAAAAATAGTTATTGCTTACTTTATGAAGATTTTGGAATTAAGAAATCAGCTCTCTATAATTGGTCATGTAGTTGATGACAAAGACTTGACCATGCTTACTCTAAATGGTCTTCCTTCGTCATGGGAATCCTACATTCAAGGAAGTAGTGCAAGATCAAAACTTCCCAAGTTTGATCGATTGAGGGTAGATTGCATTCAAGAAGAGGCTAGATTGGTTGCTAGAGGAATTGGTCAAAGCTCTACCAATGAAGACATTCATGTCTTTGTCTCTAAATAATTTAAGAATAAAAGAAAGAATGAGAAGAGATAATTTTTCAAGACAAATAGAGATAATGAAATTGATGGTGTTCCAGCTTTCAAGAAGAAAAGGGACCTCTCCAAAATCCAATGCTTTAGGTGTGACAAGTATGGTCACATTGACAAATATTGTCCCTCCATGCCTAAGCAACAAGCCACACTTGTAGATGTTGATGATGCCTCTCCTCAAAAGGAAACATGTAAATATTTGTTCTATTCAAAATTATCTAACAATGTACCTACAGACACCAACACTTGGTTGATTGATAGTGGTGCATCTCGACACATCATTGGTTTTCAGAAGCATTTATCAAACTTGATGGAGAGAAATTCTTGCGAACAAGTTATCATTGGAGATGATGCTAGCTATTCAGTGAAAGGGATTGGAAGCTCTACCCTCCATTTAAAATCTAGCATGACTCTAAGGCTAAGTGATGTTCTCTATGTTCCAGGCATCAAATGAAATCTGGTTTCCATTGCAGCCTTGGAAGACAGGGGTTATCAAGTTGCCTTCTCTGAAAGCAAAGTTCTTTTGTGGATGAAGAATTCCAACTTCAAAACTTCATAAATAATTGGAGTTAGACATGAGAGCCTCTATAGGCTAATTACTTGTCCACTTTAGGCATTAGTACATGACTCTTCAAGCTTGTGTGATCTTTGGCATAGAAGATTAGCTCATCTACACTTTTGAGCTCTACATATCATGGAGAAGATGGTCATGAGTCTTCCAAAATTCAACCAGGAGCATGAAGGTACTTGCAAAGGTTGTGCCATGGGTAAGAATACTAAAAGACCATTTTATAGTAGAGAAAGTAGAACTAAATATATTCTAGATCTCATTCATTCTGATTTATGTGGTCCAATGTTTGTTGCTTCTTTGAGTGGTTTCCTATATTACATTATTTTTAGTGATGACCACTCTAGAAAGACTTGGATTTATTTCTTGAAATCTAAAGAATCTAAAGAAGTACTTGAGAGGTTTAAAAGGTTTAAATCTTAGGTAGAGAACTTATCTAGGAAGAGGATAAAAGTTCTGAGATTTGACAATCGAGGGGAGTATACCTCTGATGAATTTCATAACTTTTGCATTGAAAAGGGGATTAAGAGGGGGTTTTGTGTTCCTTACAACCCTTAATAGAATGGTGTTATATAAAGGAAGAATAGATTTATTGTAGAAGCTGCCAAAGCTATGATTCATGACCAAGATCTGCAAATCTTCCTTTGGGCTAAAGCATCTAAGACAGTTGTTTATGTTCAGAATAGAAGCCCTCACCACATTTTAGGTAAAATGACTCCTAAAGAAGCTTTCACAGGGGTAAATCTGGAAGTAAGTAATTTTAGGATCTTTGGTTGTCCAGTATATTTTCACATACCAAAAGATAAAAGGACTAAGTTGAATCCTTCTGGCAAGAAGGGAATATTTGTAGGCTATAGTGAAACTTCAAAGCCTATAGAATTTACATTCTAGGTAAGAATTTGATTGAGATTAGTAGGGATGTTAAATTTGAAGAGGATGTTGCATTCAATAGATCTAAGAGCATTCATATGGAGATAGATAATGAAGACCAAGAGTCTCCTCAGGATATGGAAGTTGACCATACTCCTAAAATTCAAAGGAAGGTTTTTGATTCAAAAGAAGATGATGTTTCAATTAAGCCTTTAGAACCAAGTGATCGACCTAGTGACATTGTTATAATATGAAAAAGGCCTTGATGGACTCAAGAAAACATGCAAGAGGCAGAAAAATATACAGGTCCCTGAAGATCTCTTAGAGAAAGTAAGAGACCTCATAAGTTCTTAGATTATGTGTTATTAATGAGTCAAATTATTGAGTCTAAGCCTTCTAGTGTTAAGGAAGCTACTAGAAAACATGTATGGAGAGATGTTATGGCTTTAGAGTATCAATCCATCCCCAAGAATGATGTTTGGGATATCGTACCTAGACGTGAAGGAAAATATATTATTTCTTCTAAGTGGCGCTTCAAGATCAAGCATGCAGCTGATGGAAGCATTGAGAAGTACAAGGCTAGGTTTGTGGCTAGAGGATTCTCTCAGAAAAAGGGGGTAGATTATGAGGAAACCTTTGCTCCAGTTGATCATTATACATTCATCAGAACCATCATTGTTATTGTAACATTTAAAGGATGGAAATTACACCAAATGGATGTGAAGATAGCATTTCTAAATGGTGTAGTAGAGGAAGACATATATATTGAGCAACCTGATGGTTTTGAGGTTCACGGGAAGGAGTCTCATGTTTGCAAATTGAAGAAGGCTTTATATGGCCTTAAGTAGGCTCCTCGTGCTTGGTATGAAAGAATTGATTGATACCTGATGAGCTTGAATTTCTCCAAGAATGATGCTAATTCAAACCTATGCTTCAAGATAATTGATGGCAACACATTAATCTTGGTTCTCTATGTTAATGATCTTCTTATTACCGGATAAGAACACCTCATTTTTAAATGTAAGAAGGAGTTAGCTTCAGAATTTGAAATGAAGGATCTTGATCTCTTACATTACTTCCTCGGTTTAGAAGCATGGCAGAAACTAGATGAGATCATTCTAAGTCAAGGGAAGTATTCTATTGACATATTGAAGATATTTGGTATGATGAATTGCAAACTGATGTCTACACTAATGGAGTCAAATTTGTTGAAGTTAAAAGAGGCTACAGCTAGTTTAGATATGGTGGATCCTAGCATGTACAGACAAATGATTGGTTCATTGATGTATCTATTTAATACTAGACTAGATATTTACTATGGAGTGAGTGCACCTAGTTAGTTCATGTGTGAACCAAGACAAATACATCTAGTTGTAGTGAAGCATATCCTAAGATATTTGCATGGCACAGTTGGAAATGGCTTGAGATATTCTTCTAGTGTAGACTTGAAACTGTACGACTATATTGATTATGACTAGGAAGGATGTGTCTCTGATCGGAAGAGCACCTCTGGATGTTGTTTTAGTTTGGGATCTGCTATGATTTCTTGGTGCAACAGGAAACAATCATCTATAGCATTGAGTACAACAGAGGTAGAGTATATTGTAGCTTGTATGGCAGCTCGAGAAGTAGTATGGCTTCATAAGCTCCTCACAGGATTGTTTGAACAATCAATGGAGCCTACAATCATTCATTGTGATAACCAGAGCTGTGTGAAGATTTCTATCAATCTAATGTTTCATGATAGAATCAAGCATGTTGAAATCAAATACCATTATATCAGATATATGGTATTGAGGAAAGCTATTGAATTAAGGTATATCAACACTGATGAGTAGACAATAGACATTCTCACCAAGCCTCTCTCCATGTTAAATTTTGTGTACTTTTGAGATAAGCTTGGTATAGTGGAGAATATAAACTTAACTAGGAAAGAGTCTCAGTATCAGTAATCCTATGATAAATGAGTTCTTCTCTGTAAGAGAAGTTTGAGGTGAAATCCCTTGATAACGAGTTCTTATCTGTGAGAGAAGTTTGAGGTGAAATCCCTTGTTAACAAGTTCTTCCCTATGAGAGAAGTTCAAGGTGAAATCCCTTGATTCCACACACTAAGAGAGCCAGATGGATGTCATCCAGTGTGGTTGACATCATGATAAGGTGACATGTCTTATGTAGCTGGAAGTATCCTCCCTAGCTGAGAGGGAGTGTTGATGTTGAAGGAGCAGCTCCGGGCTCTTACTTCCAGCCCAACATCTTGAACTTTTAATGGAGGCTGACAGGGAGGTTGAAGTGTTGTGTCTCTTTGCCAACAGGCAGATTGAAGAGATGTGTCTCTTTCTTCTCACTTGTATATATATTGATTCCTCATTGTTCAAGATAGAAATATATTCAATAAAAAGTATAATTTATAAAGAGCAGAATTCTAAAGTTTAAATTAGATTTGTCTTGTGTTCATCATTCATTGTGTTTCAATTTCTGTTTATTTCAATTCTGATCTTAAATCTAACAACGGGTTTCACAGATTATTTATTACATGAAAAACTATTTTCATAGTTTGAGTTATCATCTATTAAAAAAAAAAATCTTGTTAACAACATGATATTTAAGATGGATTATTATTTTTATTATGGCATTAGTGAAAGGAGGACTATTATGTTTTGGAACCAATTTTGGAAACATGGTTTTCTTGGAAAAAATTAAAATTATGAACTATTTTTGAAACATAGCCTCATGGATGATTATTATGATTTGAGTTGAGTTTTGTTGTGGAAACTTAATTTTTGGAAATAAATTATATATATTTAGTTTTCAATTTTTTGAGCTATATGTTATTGTTTTGATGACTCTTGGTTTCAGTAAAAACATATCAGCTCTATCTCTCATTTGTATTGTTATTATGGAGTTGTGCTACCATTGTAGATGATATTTGGTTTCAATAAAATACATGACTACCATAGTTTTCATTTGTTATTTGGTTTTCAAATCCTTGTTGCCTATAATAAATTTACTTATGGTTGGTTTTATATGATTATATTTAGATAGACAATTAGTTGAATTTAGTATTAGTTTGTGTTGATTATCATGACCAAAATTTGGGAGATTATTATATTACTATAAATGGCTTCTTTGTGTATAGTAAACCGCAATAGTTTGGTTGAGTTGATTTGGTGATTAGTTTGTCATTTATATGGCTGAATTTGGTTATTATGTTCAAAATTTAGCTTAATAGCATGGCTGTAGTTTGTCTTTGTATATAAGGAAATGGATCTATAGCTATATATATTTTGAATACATTACATGGCAGAAAATATACACATTTGTTTGGCTGATTTTAATTTGTATGGGTGAACATACTTTATATAACCAAATACATACAAGTTTTATTAGTTGGACATGTGCAATTATGTTCATAGAAACCAACAAATATGTTATTTTATTACTTGCAATATGGAATGTTCACATTTGATTATATCATGCATGATATACTTGATATTTTTTTGACATTATAATTATGTTTTATGATTAATGTGGATGTCTTATACTCATAGGAACAAGTAAAAATGTACCTATTAATGAATTAATCTATAGTTACACATATGTTTGTATCTATGGTTTAACAGAGTAAATAGCGGTAGTTGGTTATTACATTTGGGATATCTTGTTAAACCATGTATGGGATAGATTTACGATCTATGGACACTTACATAATCTGTTATGTCACTCGCTTGGTGACATCTATTACTAAAATGTACTATGTAATGGATATTTGATATATTTATGTATTTTATGACTTATTGTGTGCCATAGAACTACATTGGAGGTTGATCATATTTACAATTATGTATCTCATCTATCGATGCATGAGCAAATGTTAATTTTGATGGGGGTTGACCTTACGCTTGACCTAAGTGTTTGATATAACTCTAGTTTTTTGTTGGATGAAAATTATAATGTAATGATTGAATTTGTTAATGTGGAAATGCATAAATTTTTATGCTTGGTTTTTATAACTTTATCATGAAAACATAAGAACAAGTTGTATGCTTATTCATTGATTTGATTCCTTTGGTTCATTATCTTAATTTAATCAGTTATGGTTTAAATGGTGGGGCTTTCTTATTTAATTTAATTTAATCAGTTATGGTTTAAATGGTAGAGCTTTCTTATTTAATGAAATTGTAAGGATTATATTTTAATAATTATCCTTGACTAGGTTAATTTATTTAACATGTTAGTGATCCTAAAATCTTCATAATAGCCATTCCATATAGTCATTGGCTACAAAATAGGAATGAACATGTGGTTGTTCAGCTAATTAACTAAGTTGATAGTGTACTCATATATCTGAAGATCAATACATATGGTTATGGATTTAGAAACATACCTTATATTCTCTAATTAAATTTGGCATGAAATAATAAAATAAAGAAATTATTATAAATCTCTTTTTATGAATATGTTATCTCAATTTGATTCCTTACTATAATGGCACTATTACATGATATGTTTGACCCTATGACAAGTAGATTTTAGAGGATGGGAAAAATGTCTCATCTCACATCTAAAATGGGTAGATAGACTTTTCCCTAAACTTTATGTTTTGGATTAAAATGCCATGGATTAATTATCAGAATACGTTGCAAGGTCTATACGGTAGTACTTATTCTTGAATATGTTAGTAAATATGGATGTTTGATTAGCAATCTTTAGGCCTTGATAAATCCAAATTAAATATTCCAGTTAGCTATAAAATAACTATGAGCCCATAATTGGTCATGTTTATGAAGATGAGCTAGTTATAAAGTATTGGGACATAATAATGCATGAGGTTGTTTTTTATACTAATTATTAAGCTTTGTTAATATTCTTATCTAGTATATTAATGGAAATGTGGGGCAAAGATTCTAAAGTTGAGTATGGTTATGAATTCCTGATTGGTAGCCCTAATTAGTTTCGTATGAAGTACTTATTGATTATTCCTATTTAGTATCAAATTTGGAATCTTGGCAACTAGGCCATGTATGATACATAAACATAACACCCTATGATGTGACAACCACTTGTATGGAATTTATCCATTTTAGTAATGCTTAATATTGTATTTTATCATTTAAAAGTTTGGATTATTGGTGTTAATTTTTTTTTTTTGCTATTTTTGGTTTGTTATAAATTTGTATCAGAGAATGTAATTTAAATGCTATGTATGAAAACAATATTTAATTTTCACTTTTGCATGGTAATATAGACATTGGTTCATTCTGAAACTAAATAATGTTGTGATTGCCATTAACTTTTGTGAAGTTGTAGATCTAAGAATTTATAGAATGAGAATTTTTATGTCATGGAACTAATGAATTATTTCATTTGAAAGGGATATGATACAATTTTGTACATGCACTTAGCTTCTTGATTTTAATAAAATAATGTTTCATTATACAATATTGAGGTGTTATAAATTCTTGCATTTCAGGAATTTATGTATGTATAGAGTAAAGTAATTTTCTACAATAACATTATGATGCTTACACATAGCCTTGGTTGGGTTAACCCTTCCTAAAATCAAGTTGCATTAGGTCCAGCATCACATGTTGACTATTAAATTTTATGAGTGAATCAATAAGAGGATAATGAGAATTGCTTCACTAGTGGAAGTGAGAAAATAATTATTGTAATATCTAATGATGACTAGTGATAAACACTTATTATTGGAAATAAAAGGATAGTAATTGGTGTCTAATGATGGCTTCTTTAGATGATACCTCATATGATACTTGAGTTATAACATCCTTGGCAAGATCATAGGTATGGATAAATATTGTAGGGCTAAGTGGGAATGAATGTGACCTACTTTCTTGTGCAAGTTAGAAAGTTTTGGGGATCTCTTATTATTAATGGGTATTATGATCCATCTAACCCACAAGGTGAAAACATTATAGGTAGCTTTTCGATACTCATGGGTATAGATTAATGGATTTATTTGGAACCGACCCTTCCTTGAAATAAGGTGATGATAAACTCAAGATCATTGAAATTGACCAAGTTTCAATATATGATGGATATTTGATGTCATCGGAATATCATCTTGACATTAGGTCAACTAATGGAAATCATGGACCCTTGTGCTTCACCTATAAGTGTGCTTACGTGTTTTGATGTGAAAATAGATGAGTCAGTATGTGTATCATATTACATGTGGTTCCTTCACTGCATGTAAATTTGTTGTATGTTGTGTAAACACATACATTTTTATTCATTACATTAAACCATGTAAGCTTGTAACTTCCCTCTACTATGAAAATTTAGTTAACTATATGGACTTCCACATTTTTTCCATATTTTCAACATTATTATATGAATATTTCATGTGCATGTCATAGAATAAGCGTGACCTTGAGTTGTTAACATGTTAGTATGAGATAATGTGATCATAATCTACTTTTATTGATATAAATTTCCTATCTCGATACCGACTTATATCAATTGAAATTTGTCAGGGTATAGAGTTATATTATGTGGTATAATCCTTCAACACTACTCTTATAATGAGTATTGATGCAAGTATGAGGTTGAGGGTGGAGAATAACTATATATGTACTGATTTAGACTAGTATGGGGTGGGAATTGGAGTTTCTCATAGGTAAAAAAACCCACTTTTCCCCATTCCATGAAGTATCTAACTGATTGGTTTAGAGTGTGAAAAATAAGCACCTCAAGTTTGACTTGAATTTTTCATGCATAATATTCACCTTGTGGATTAAGTTTTCCTTCAAATACCTCTTGGAGGTTGTTTTAAAGAATACTATTGTAAAATTTCATTGATATAACCTTGTGAAGCACTATTTGGTCATGTAATTTAGACTTTTATGCAAAATAAAAAAGATTGTACTTGTTGAAACACATACATGTGTTGGCATGTAAGTGCAAACATGCTATGGACAAGGTATTAATTTTTAAATATGTGAAAGGGATATTCTATAATGAATGTTTTTGATTTGTTTCAAAGCATAAGTAGAATGTGTCTGATTATATGCTTAGAGAGAGTAACTTCAAGACTTGATCAGGTGGTGTTAAAAATCCTAGGTGCTCACATAACTCTTAGAAAGAGCAATAAATGTTAGACAATGCCCTTAGAAGGATACTTATTGGATGGTGGGATTGGTATCCATGGACCATAATGAGCTCACAAATAAATAAAAATCATTTTGAAAGCATTGGGGTTCTATGTGGTTCCTTAGAATGGATTCTGTAATGTTTAGTGTGGTTGGTAAAGATACGGTTGTTGTTTTACTTAACAATATGTGATGAATATTATTGATTGCATGACATAAAAATAAACAATGAGCAAAATATCTAATTAATTTTAGAATTTTGTTAAAAAATTATAAGTATTTTGGGACTTTGAAACTATTGTCATAGAGTTACAAGTTTGTGTGATGATAATTTTGGTTTTCTTCGGAAATGTACCCAAATTTACAAGTTATAAGGTCTTGGTTGAGTAATTAAGAGGGTTTGTGGAGAGAGTTTTGAAGGATTCCAACCCAATAACTGTGTTAATGCATAATATAAAGAGTTTGTTGGTTGATTAAATGGAAATTTTGATTTCAAAAAGTAGAATCAATAGATTCTACATGTGTGTTGATGATTATTGATCTAATGGGATGTCATGAGTAAATTGAGTGTTATGTGGTAGGATAGAAACCTCATGAACAACACATATCCTCACTTTTGTAAATGAAACACTGGGTCAGTGTACTTTTATGAGTGGGAGAATATAACAACCCCATCTAGAGTAGTTGTGTTTTGAACAAGTGCTCTTAGTTTTATTAAAATTGTCAAACATTGTGCACATGCAATAGATCAGACTAGTTGTGTTGTTATTATGATTGTTGTTTTATTTAGAAACACTCTTACTTATGAATGATTGATGATAATTTATCTTATACTTGATTATTATTTGTAGTTAGAAAATATTAATAACTATTGTTAGGTAACATCTACATATAGATCATTGTGTTTTCTACTATGTTTGAGCTATTTCATTTATGGTTTTGGCACATTTGCCTATGCAAACATTTAGACCTTATTTGGATTGCTTGATGATAGGTTTTTGTTAAACCTAGAACACTTATGGTCACATTATGAATTCAAAGTATGTTCTTAATGACAAATTATGTGATTCAATTATTCATAATCACAATCATTAATGCTTATGATCAATTTTTACCTACAAGTGTTTTATTTGTGAAACCATATCTAGGTATGTGCAATATATATTTTATCTTGTTAAGACTCTTGTTGGTTTGTGATAGTGTGAGAATAATTTTAAATATGAAACTAACAATGTTGGCATGGCTAAGAGAGAATGTCAATGCATAATTTAATTTTGTGTTTTGTTTGGGGTCTCCTAGTCCCTATCTTTGACTGTGAGATTATCATTGATAATTAAAAAATTATTATTATCCCTTGAATATAATACAATAATACATTACATATGTTTATTTTGATCTTGGCATAGTTATAATTCTTATTAAAAGGAATTGGTCTTACTTTAAAAATATGCTTGGAATTCATTTTATTCTAAATGAATGGTCAGACTGTCGTGCAAATAAATTCACCATCGGAGCGGGTGGGAATTTAAACATTATTTGAGGTTCCTAAGGAAAACACCGCCACCATTGCCTCGCTATTATGCATTATTTGTGAAAACTTAAAATAAAAATACCCCTTCCACACCATTTTAACCCTAGGGCGAAATGCTTGGAAAAAAGTAATAAAAATAAAAATTAACCTATGTTATGGGGTGCATTTATTTATGGATTTTAGGAAAGAAAAGGAGCTATTGTGCTTACCGGTAGGTAGCCTAAAACTACCTATAGGCATACACAATGGCTGCCCAAAACCATCTATTAAG
The DNA here is from genome assembly GCA_037957365.1 of Torreya grandis. Classification (NCBI taxonomy): domain Eukaryota; kingdom Viridiplantae; phylum Streptophyta; class Pinopsida; order Cupressales; family Taxaceae; genus Torreya; species Torreya grandis. Next base: position 58,463 of record JARHVA010004544.1, on the reverse strand, counting down.
TAAATCATTTTATTGTTACTCCATGATTAAAGAATAATACAAATTGTCACTTATAGAAACCCTACTATATGAATCGAAACAAAAAGTTTCAGCAGTCGTGGTTTTAGTTGGTAATTGATGATGTTGAAATCACATTTTATGGTGGTATTTGACATTGTTTTCTGTTTTGTGAAGCCAAGTTTTTTGTTAATATTTAGTTGTATGAACACCCACATAACCACTATGTGGTGTGGTATTTAAGGGATGACTATGGATCATCCAAAACTAATCTTGAATCAATAGTTTCATGACTTGAATATTTCCTTGTTTATGGCTTTTATAGATTGTTTATCATCTATTTAAAAAAAAGCATTCTTGAAAACATGATATTTAGGATCGATTATTATTTTTTATTATGGCATTAGTATAAAGTATGAATATTGTGTTTTGGAACCATTTTGAGAACATGGTTTTCTTGGAAAATTATTATGTTTTGAGCTATTTTGGAAACATAATATCGGGTGTGATTATTATGATTTGAGCTAAGTTTTGTTGTTTGGGTGGAAAACTAGTTTTTGAAAATGAAGTATATGGATGTAGTTTTAATTTATTGGATCTATATATTATTGTTTTGATGATCTTCGGTTTAAATAAAAACATATCCATTATAGCCCTCATTTGTATTGCTATTATGGAGTTGTAATACCATTCTGGATCATATTTGGTTTCAATACAATGCCTGACCAGTGATAGTTTTCTTGTGTTATATGGTTTTTAAATCATTGTTGACTATAGTAAATTTACCTACAGCTGGTTTTATATGCATATATTTAGAAAGAGGATTAGTTTAAGTTATTAGTAGTTTGTATGGATTATTACGTACAGACTTTGGGAGAATATTATATTGTTGTAAACGGTTTATTTGTGTTCTCTAAAACTCATTTATTTGGTTGAGTTGATTTGGTGATAAATTTCTCATTTGTATGGGTGAAGGTCATTATTATGTACAAAATTTCACTTAATATCATGGCTATAGTCTACCTTGGTATGCAAGGAAATAGATATCTAACTATAGATATTTCGAACGCATTACATGGCCTAATATATACACATTGGTTTTGATGATTTTAATTTGTGTTGTTGAACATACTTTATATGTCCAAATACATACATGTTCTATTAGTTGGATGTGTGTGATTACGTTCTTAGAAACCATTCGTATGTGATACGACTTGCAGTTTGGAACGTCGACATTGGATTATATCATATAGGATATTATTAATATTGTGTTGACATTATCATGATGGTTTACGATTGATATGGATGTATTATACTCATATGAACAGGTAGGACACGTACTAATAAATGACTGAATCTCTGGTTACATATATACTTGTATCCGTGGTTTAACCAGATAGAAAGTGGCAGCTGGTTACTACATTTGGGCAATCTTGTTAAACCATGTACGATACATATTTACGATCTACAGAGACTTATACCATATGTTATGTCACGTACTTGGTGACATATATTACTAAAATATACTAAGGATGTATTGGATACATGATATATTATTTTATTTTATGAATTATTGTGTTCCGTAAAACTACATTGGGCATTGATCCCATTTACGAGTATGTATGGCAGTCATGTAGGCGCAGGCAAAGGTTACTTTCAGCGGGGGTTCTCCCTATGCTTAACCTTAGAGTTTGAAATAAATCTAGTTTTTTATGGCGTAAAATTTTATTGTAAGATGCTGTAAATGATTAATGTGGAAACGTGTGAAGCTTTACACTTGTTTTTAATAACGTTACCAAGGAAACATAAGAAAAAGATGTCTTATTCATTGATTGGTTTCCTTTGGTTCGTTATCCTAATTTAATCAGTTATTGTTTAAATAGTAGGGATTGCTTACATAAAAAAAATTGTAAGGATTATATTGTAATAATTATGCTTAAAAAAGTTAATCATTTTAACATGTTAGTGATCTTGAAACATTCATAATAGTTAGTCCATATGGTCATTGTCTGCAAGATCAGAATGAACATGTGGTTGTTCACGTGTTTAAAATTTTTGATACCCTACTCATATATTTAAATATCAATATGTATGGTTAAAAATTTAGAAACATACCTTATGTTCTCTAATAATACTTGAAATTAAATAATAAAAATAAGGAAATTATGTTAATTATCTTTCTAAGAATTTGATTCCTTACTATGATTGCACTATTATTTGTTATACATGACCCTATGACAAGTAGATTTGAGAGGATGAGAAAAATGTCTCATCACGCATCTACAAATGGTAGGTAGACTTTTTCCTAAACTTTATGTTTTGGATTAAAATGTTATCGTTTATTTATCGGAATAAGTTGCAAGGCCTATGTAGTATTACTCATTCTTTAACACGTTAGTATATACAAATGTTTGAATAGTAATTTTTATAATTTACTCAATCCACATTTAATATGGCAGTTGGCTATAATGATTAAGTTGGCTATAAAATAATCAGTAGCCCATAGCTGGTCATCTTTATGAAGATGAGATAGTTTCAAGTATCAAGAAGTATTAATGCATGAGGTTGTTTATTTTACTAATGATTAAAATTTGTTACAATTATTAGTTGGTATATGAATGGAAATGTGGTGCAAAGATCATAAATTTGAGGATGGTTGTGAATTCCCGATGGGTAGCATTAATTAGTTTCCTCTGAACTACTTAATGATTGTTTCTTTTTAGTATCAAATTTGGTATGTTGGTAATGAGGCCATGTATGATACTTGACCATAATATCTTATGATATGATAAGCACTTATGTGGGATTTATTCATTTTATTTATGATCAATATTCTATTTAATCACATAAAAGATTGGATTAATGTTATTATTTTATTTATATACATACATACATACATACATACATACATATATATATAATTAATTAAGACAATAAAATTATCAATAGATCAAGATTTGAAATAATAACTTAGAATCGATTCATATAGAATATCCTCCTATAATTACAAATCCAAACCATGCTTAAATAAGTATTAAATCATAATTTAGAGTTGATATGAAAAAAAAATAATAAAAATCTAAAAAAATGTCTATTTTTAGAAACTGCTATTTATAATATGTTTTACATGCAAGTATGTGCGACTCTAAAAATATCTTGAAATACTCTAAACACTATAATTAGCCTATGATATGAAAAAAAACCTAAATTTGACTTCTGGTTCTAAACATATAGAATATATAAAAATAAAAAATTCTTGAAAAAACTATTAAAAGTTAATTTTGGACCCTCTGATGATTGTGTATGGCCTCCAAAAAATATAAAAATCAACTCTAAGTGGATAGAGAAACTTAGGACAGCATTGAAATTTTTTAGATGGTTATTTTTGCATGTGGAAGAGCCAAAATGGAGCTATGAATCAAAATTTATGACCTATAGAATATTGGCTTATTTTTTGGATCATTCTCCTCTAGTTGAAAACATCTCAACTCCTACAAGTTGGCCTGATTATACTATTTATATTTGTCTTTATCAATTTTTTTCTACTCCCATTCTCTAATGTAGGTGTTATCTACTCGATGTAATACTTATAATTACACCAAATACCTATTATAAGTCTCTTACCTTGTGCTTATTGTCTTCATATCCAAAACATGTACTATCTTTTCCTTCTTTTTTGGAAATTATTATTGTCAATTTACTTCTTCATCTTCGTCACCTTCACCATCTTATCCATGTAACTCATATAAATCTTAAACATTATATTCTAGAGATATATCAAAATTATATGGTAAACTCACTTCATAGACATTCTCATTGACTTTCTTCACAATTTTTCATGGTCCAATTTTCTTGTACTTCAACTTGTTGTACATGCTTTTTGGAAATCTTTCTTTCCTCAATTAAATTTCTAACAACTCACCTTCTTCAAACACCTTTGTTCTTCTAACATCTGCTACTACTTTATATTTTTTATTAATTTCATAAAAATTTCTTCTTAATCCTTGCAACTATTGCATATGCTATGAAAATGCCTCTACGTCATCACAATTCAATCTACAATTGGTAATTGTAATAAATCTAAAATACACATAGGATTTCTCCCATAAAAATTTTGAAATGGTGACTTTAATGTTGATCTATTCACTAAAATATTATATAAAACCTCAACATATGATAAATCCAAGTCCCATTACTTGGGCTTCTATCCCACTATACATATCAATAAATTTCTAAAGCTCATATTCACAACTTCTATCTATATATCTATTTTTGGGCGATATGCACTAGTGAATTGTATCTTAGTACCTATCTCCTTTAATAAAGTCCTTCAAAAATGACTTAGAATTTTTTTATCCCTATCTGATGTAATAGTTTTTATAACACTACGTAATCTAACAATATCATTAAGAAATAATTTTGTAACTCTAGTGGAATCATTGGTTTTCTTACATGCAATGAAATGAACTATTTTTAAAAAATTGTTTACATCAAAAAAATTGAATTATTACCTCTTCATGTGTTTGGTAATCTCAACATAAAATCTATGCTCAAATATATCCATGGTCTTCTTAAAACTGGTAATGGCATGTAGAGTCATGTATTTTATGCATGCCATTTAGCCACTTGACATATCATGCACCTTGAAACATACCTTGTCACATCTTTCTTCATCTTTGGCCAAAAATACTTTTCTTCTATCAAAGATATTATCCTCGTCTAACTAAAATATCTAGCCAAACCACCACTATGTAATTTTTTTAATTATATTTTCTCGTAGAGACCCAACTAGAATACAAAATTGTTTCCCTTTGAAGAGATAACCTTCTTGTATAAGATACTCATAATGAATACAATCTATACCACATGTTAATGGATTCCTTCATTACCTTACCAAAATATGGAACGGTATTATATAATTCTTTGATATATTCAAATCCAACTACTTTATTCACTAGAGTAGTTAATAATGCTACTCTCTTACTCAATTCATCAGCTACTCAATTATATTTTCCTAATTTATGTCTCAAAAAAAATTATACCCCTATAAAAAATAAATCCACTTTCCATGCCTTCTATTCAGTTAATTTTGTTATTCACATACTTCAAATCCTCATTATTTATAAATAGGATAAACTCCTTAGGCACCAGGTAATGTCTCCATGTTTAATGCTTGTATAATTGCATAAATTTCAACATCATAAGTAGAATAATTTGTTCTTATCTCATTCAACTTCTCTCTAATGTTTTCTATATAATTTTCTTCTTGATTCAAAACAACACCAATTCCCACAACTGAAACATCAAAATCAACCTCAAACACTTTGTTGAAATAGAGTAATGCTGAATTTAGTCTTTCTATAATATTATTTTTCAAAAAAATTAATCTTTCTATGGCTACTCTAGTCCATTCAAATTCCTTCCCTCTCATCCAATGTGTTATTGGTACCACAATACTAATAAATTTGTTAATAGTTTTTTTGTAATAAGTTGTAAAACCATGGAAACTTATTACCTTTGTAATGATTTTTTGAATAGGCCCTCAACAATTGACTTTATCTTTTTTTCATCCATTTTCACACCATCCACTAAAACTACAAATCTCAAAAATACTAAACTATTCTGCATAAATATGCACTTCTTAAAATTTGCATACAACTTCTCTTTTCCTAACAAATCTATTAAAATTCTCAAATGCTATAAGTTCTCTTCTTTAGTCTTACTAAATATCAAAATATCATCAAAATAAACAACCATAAACTTATAAATATAATCTCATAACAATGTATTCATAACCCTCATAAATATGTTAGGTGCATTAGATTATCTAAATGACATCACCATCCACTCATATAAGCCATCCCTACTCTTGAATATAGTTTTTGACTAATATCCTTCATGAATTTGAATCTAATAATAACCACTCCTTAGATAAATATTGATAAAATATTTTGTTCCTGTAAGTATGTCCATCATATCATATAAATGAGGTATAGTAAACTTAAACTTTATTGTAATTCTAATAATTTATTTAGTATCTACACACATTTTACATCCTCTAACTTTATTTGGAGTTAGAAATGTTGGTGTTGCACATGGACTCATACTCTCCCTAATCACCTTCTTTCTAAGAAATTTAGTAACCTATTAATTTAATTATGCATGTTCTATTGGAGTCATCCCATAAGCTAATTGATTCGATAGAGATGATCCTAGAGTCAAATCAATTTGATGTTCAATATCTCTCATTGGTGGTAAGCCATCTCTTAACTTATTATGTATAATATATGCATATTTTTTCAACACTTTTACTGCTTCTATTGGTAATGTCACCATTTATATCTCTTCATTCTTTGCTATTAATACATAACAACATGTCACCTTTATATTTTAGATAAATTATTTAATAGAGATCATGTTTTATATTTTATCCTCCTCTTTAAGAGGTAAAAAAATACATTTTTAACACCTTTCCAAAAATTTTATGTATTTGCTCCATCATGAATTACTTTTTTGTCAAATTGTCATGGTCTTTCTAATAACACATGAAATGAATCCATCAGAATAGCATCACACCATATTTAATCATTATAACTTTTACCTATTGAAAAATTGATTCAACACCTTTTATCTACTGTAACCTCATTCCTTTTCTTTAAGCATGAAATTTGATAAGGATTAAGATTCTTTTCACATTATAGATTTAAATAATCTATTACCTATTTAGAAACCATATTTTCACAACTACCACCATCTATAATTACTTTGCATACCTTTCCACCTAAAGTACATCTTGTTTTAAAAAAAAAATACATCACCACCTTCTTTATTCTACACTTGTTCGTTCTTTAAAGTGATCATAGTTCTTTTCATCAATATTCTGCTCTTTTATTTTAGCCTCAACTAGATTTACTCTTGTGTAATCTTCTTGCCTTCTTTCTTGATATTGATATTATGGACACTCAAATGATCTATGGATTTCTTCTCCTCATGTATAATATACATAAGATCTATGTTGATTCAAAAATTATCCTCTAACACCACCATAACCTCATCCTCTTTGAAATCATCTTCCTCTTTTTTGGTATTGAAACCCTTCCCTATTATCATCTTGCCTTTCTACACCATGTGATGATTGACTGCTAATGGTATTAGACCACCTTTTGGTGGTATTAAATCCACCTCATCCCATATTTGGAGGGGATCCACCTCTTGTTGGACCAAGAGATATTCTCCTAAATTTTTGTCTATTTTGTTTTTCTTCTACTATTAAAGCTAATTGATAAGCTTTTTCAATGAAATGTACTATATTCATGCTTAATTCATCTTGAATAGAAAATTTCAAACCATTTACATACCTTGAAAATATCTTCTATTATGTTTTATCATGCTCCACTTGTATTGAAAGCTTATAAAATTCGTCTATATAATCTTATATACTATAATATCTTTCCCTCAAATTCTAAAATCTTTGCATAGGGTTTTTTGACAATCCACCTAAAAAGGTTTCTCCCTTATATTTGTATCCATGTATTTCCATGAATTAATCTTCTCTTTACATTTTCTTTGTCTCTCTTTATTCAAGTGATCCAACCAATCAGTTCATGACCTTTTAATTTTGTGCATGTAAATTTTACCTTCTTATCTTCACTCATAGTCCTCCACTTGAATAACTTCTCCATGCTATTCATCTAATGTGCCAACTCCTTTGGTTTTAAATTACCTGTATAATCTACAACATAAACTTCAAATCCTCCATAAACTTATTGATTATACTTCTTTGATCATGTCTTAGTCTTTATTTTATAAATATCTAGGATCTGGAAAAAGTAATGAGCTTTTTAGGTAGTGGGATGCAAGGAAATAAGCTCCACGAGGCCATGTTGAAATATCAATAATATCTAATAGGTTATTTTTTATTCATTATAATCATGTTGATTATTTTTCTAGATTTTTAATGGTAGGAACATGGTTTATATGAAGATTAGAGTTATTTTTGAAAAAATTGAAACATGGATTTGATAATAATATAGAAAATTTAAATCTCAAGCATATTTAGATAAATTTTCCTAGTTTCCAATGTAATTTCTGGAAGAGGATTTGTTTTTAAGTATTGTGAATACTTTTGGGTATCTTATAAATTTTGATGTTGCTACCAAAGTAAGAACTAGATTAGTGCATCTTAGATTTTGTGTTAATGCTATTATGAAAAAAAGGTAAATCTATTTTAGTTAGTGATTTTGGTGATAATTTATAGCTTAACAAGGTGGATGTCAATTAAGTTCTAAAGGTTGATTCCATTATATCAATGGTGGTTATTGATATCCTTTAAAAATATGTCTCACTAGTTTTGGATGTGACTTTAGTTGGTGGTAAATAAAATTTTGAGACTCCTCTTGGTTTGAATGGTGATGTTGGTTTAGAGTGTGGGATGATTTTATTAAAGGAACATAAATAAAGTTATTTTAAGGACTTGTCTATTTTAGATTCAAGGTTTTTTGAGATTGGGTGTGTGGTTGGCTCAAATCTCTCAGTTGAAGAGAATGTTCCTTGTGTGGGTTTAAATAATCCTCCTGGTTGTGTTCTTGCTACAAATTAGTCTAATAGTCTTATGGAATTAGAAAATGAGAAAATTGAGGATAAAGTTTTTTTTTGGTTGAAAGAGTTAAGATTGTGTGTAAATATCTATTTCTTGTGCATGATTCTCTAATTAAAAGGGAACTCCAAAATATATTATTTTTACGTCCTTTAAAAGGTTTTATGGCGTTTTATCTTCACTGGCATCTAGTAGATAGTATTTAGGTAGGGAAGTCAGTTTCAGTCCATCTATGAAAAGAGGTTGGTTTAAATATCCTAATTTTGGTTGTTATATGAAGGTGGGTAAACTATCCTAAATTGAAACTCAAAGAAAAAAGATTTGGAAATAGATTGATGATGGCATACAAGTTGCATTCTTTCTTAGATTGGATAAGTGACCATATTTTTATGGTAAATGAAGTTAATTAACTAGAATATTATGGCCCTGAATCATGTTAGTAATCATAGATTTTTGAAATATTTATGTAAGAATAATAAGCCCTATGTTTTAGATGTTTAAGTGACTAAGATGAATGAAGAAATGAAGAAATATGCTAAGAAGATCATTTATAAAGAGGTCAAAATGGAAAGTACAAGATTTATAAGTGATTTTAGGGTAATGACATCTTTTTATAATTAATCTTTGATGGAGGGTGATGTTTTTATTAATAATAATCATCATTTAGCTATTGTGTATTTTTATCATTTAAAAAAAATTCATGGATCCTTTCACAGGTTTATGAAATGAATGCTCATAGAATTAGACATAGATTATGGAATGAGTTAATTATGTCCATATTTAACTATGATAAAATTAATTGGATGGTTGTTGAATACACCTCTTAATCCTAGATAAATGTTTGTTGGTATTCAAGATTATACGTAAAGTATAAATGATCTTGCAAGTTTCATTTTTAGTAATAATATTTTAGACGTTGAATTAAGAGGCTCTTCTTTTACTTGGTCAAATAGATGGTTTGAGTTTAATATTATTCAATCTCATATTCTTCAAGTTCTCATTTAAAATTATTGGTTTATCTCACATGAGCTTTGCTCATAGTATCTTCTAAGAATAGGTTCTTATCATAATTCACTCGTTCTTATTATGGATGACAAAATTAAGAAGGTTCTTACTTCTTTTAGATTTGAACACTTGTGTTTTTATCATCCTCTTTTGATTGATAAAGTAAAATAATGGTGAGATATCGATTTAAGTGGACAAATATGTTCAAATTGGCTTATTAGGTTAAAAGTGTAAAGAAAAATGTAAGAATTTAGAATAAACAAGTTTTTGTTAATATCTTCATTCAACATAAGAGTATTATAGAGGCTTTAGCTACTTTGGAATAAAAGTGTGTGGTGAACGGTATTTATAAGGAAAATAAGATTGAGAAGAATAATATTTTTAGAATCATTCTATTGTGGTTTAAGAGGAATATTTTTGGAGGAAAAAATCAAAGGGTATTTGGTTAAAAGAGTGTGATGGAAATTCAATTTTTTATCACTTGTCTACTCTTAAGCATAAAAGCCATAATAAAGTTTTAGAAATTAAATAATCTAATCAGATTATTTATTTTGATGAAGTCTATTAGGGAGGAAGTTGTGTCTTATTTTCAAACATTGTTTGATGATAATGGCTTTTTGGAATCCATTCCTTCCTTATTTTCTAATAATGATAACACTAGTTTGCTTAAACATCTTTCAATTGATGAACTTCATCCTGCATTCTTTAGTTTAAAAATACGTAACGCTCCAGGTCATGATTTCTTCTCAATGGATTTTTTTTCATATTTACTAGGGTATTATTTTTATTGATGCGTTGTATATACCCAATGAATTTTGTAGATCTAATAGCTTTTTTTCATGAATTTAAAAATACCTTCATTTCTTTGGTTCTTAACAATTATGCACATGCGATAGATTAGATTAGTCACATTATTATTATGAGAGTTATTTTATTTATAAACACTTTTAGTTGTGAATAATTAATGATAATTGATCTTATAATTGATTATTACTTTTAGTAGGAAATTAAGAATAACTATTGTTAGGTAACATCTCCACCTAGATGGTTGTGTTTTCTACTATGTTTGAGCTATTTAGTTGATGGTTTTGGCATATTTGCCTATGCAGAAATTTAGACCTTATTCGGGTTGCATGATGATAGGTTTTTGTAAAACTTGGAACCACTTTGGTCACATTACAATGCAAATTATGTTATTAATGTCGAATAATTTGATTCAATTATTCATAATCAAGGTCATTAATGCTTATGATCAAGTTTTACCTACAAGTGTTTTATGTGTGAAACCATATCTTGGTATGTGCAAAGTATATTTTATCTTTATAAGACTCGTGTTGGTTTGTGATAGTGTGAGAATAGTTGTAAATATGAAACTGACAATGTTGGCATGGCTAAGAGAGAATGTTAATGCATAATTTAGTTTTGTGTTTTATTGGGCATCTCCTAGTCCCTATCTTTGACTGTGAGATTATCATTGATAATTAAAAAAATATTATTACCCCTTGAATATAATGTAATAATACATTGAATATCTTTATTTTGATCTTCGAATAGTTATAATTCTTAGTAAAAATAATTGGTCTTACTTTAAAAATACGCTTGGAATTCATTTTATTCTAAATGAATGGTCGGACTGCCCTGCAAATAAATTCACCATCAAAAGGTTTGGGGATTTAAACATTATTTGAGGTTGCTAAGGAAAACACTGCCACCATGACCTAGCTATTATGCATTATTTGTACAAACTTAAAATAAAAGTTCCCCTTCCACACCATTTTAACCCTTGGGCAAAATGCTTGGAAAACAGTAACAAAAATAAAATGCAACCTGAGTTATGGGGTGCCAAACATGGGTCAGGGAAGAATAATTAAAGTCCAAATATATTTTTTGTTTGGAAAAATATAAATGAGATTGATTTTTTTTTGGGTGGGAATAGTATTGTCCATTTGGGGGATAAATCATGGTAAATTTGTCTAGGACATTCATCAGAGCTGAAACCATGGCACCATGGAGGAGATGGAGGATACAAGAAGAAAAAAAGGAAGGAATGATAGTATGGTGGATAAAATGCAGCTAGGGATTCCATAAAAACTATTCAAGTAAGTATAAACTCAGCCATGTTGACAAAATGTATGTGGGTTATGTAATGTGCCATATTTTGGGAGTTTTGTAGTTGTATGCAATTATTTTGTATTCCTGGATGATAATATACACTTTAATGTTTGATCATTAATTTAAATTGTTGATCCTACACTTAAATGGATGGATATATATTTTAATAATGGATCATACATTTAAATGATTGATTAAATAATTATCTGTCTAAATATTTCCATTTGTATAGGTTGTGTATATAAATTCGATTTGCTGAATTTATACATACTTGGAATGCCTGAATACATACAACTACACGGCTGATTTTATACTCTAGATGGTTAAAGATATTTGTATGACATAAATTTAAGACCGTAGTTTATTTTGACATTGGATTAAAAAAATTATGCTTCAATCTATCAGTATTTTAGGTTGGTTTGTTTTAAATGCAAAATAGAGGTAAATCATTGAATGTTTGGCTATGTGAGGGTTTGAAACCAAAAAAAGGTTTTGGATCCTTGTGTTATTGTTTTAATTTTTCATTAAAACATAGATTTGGTTTCCCCATCGGGGAGGGGCAGGCGGCGCAGGGAGTTTATGGAAGACTTATAAGTGTTAAAATAATCACCTATGGGCCTACAACTAACCTTTACAAACTTATTTTCATGCATGTACATGTATTTAGGGATTTAGGGAAACAAAAGAAGCTCTTATGCATAGTCAGAGGTAGACAAAAACTACCTATAGGCATGCACAATGGCTGCTCAAAACCATATATTAAGTACATCATTTTATTGTTATTCCATGATTAAAGAATAATAAAAAATTTCACTCATAGAAACCCTACTATATGGATGTACACAAATAGTTTCAGCAGTCATGGTTTTAGTTGGTAATTGATGATGTTGAAATCACAGCGTATGGTGGTGTTTGAGGTTGTTTTCTGATTTGTTAAGCCAGGTTTTTTGTTAATATTTTGGCTATATGAACACCCATTTAACCACTATGTGGTGTGGTATTTAAGGGATTATTATGGATGATCCAAAACCAATCTTGAATCAATAGTTTCATGACTCGAATATTTTCCTGTTTATGAGTTTCATAGATTGTTCATGCTTTGAAAATAATTTTCGTAGATTGAGTTATCATCTATTAAAAAAAAGCATTGTTGACAACATGATATTTAGGATGGATTATTATTTTTTATTATGGCATTAGTATAAAGTATGAATATTGTGTTTTGAAACCGATTTTGAGAACATCATTTTCTTAGAAAATTGTTATGATTTGAACTATTTTGGAAGCATAGTATCAGGTGTGATTATTATGATTTGAGATAGATTTTGTTGTTTGGGTGGAAAATTATTTTGTTAATGAAGCATATGGACGTAGTTTTAATTTATTGGATCTATATGTTATTGTTTTGATGATCTTTGGTTTAAATAAAAACATATCCATTATAGCTCTCATTTGTATTGGTGTTATGGAGTTGTGATACCGTTCTGGATGATATTTGGTTTCAATAAAATGCATGACCAGCGATAGTTTTCAATTGTTATATGGCTTTTAAATTATTGCTGACTACAGTAAATTTACCTACAGTTGGTTTTAAATGCATATATTAAATTAGAGGATTAGTTTAAGTTATTAGTAGTTTGTATGGATTATTACGTACAAACTTTGGGAGAATATTATATTGTTGTAAATGATTTATTTGTGTACTCTAAAACGCTTTTGTTTGGTTGAGTTGATTCGATGATTAGTTTTTCATTTATATGGGTGAAGTTCGTTACTATGTACAAAATTTCACTTAATATCATGGCTGTAGTCTACCTTGGTATGCAAGGAAACGGATTTCTAACTATAGATATTTCGAATGCATTACATGGCCTAATATATATACATTGGTTTAGATGATTTTAATTTGTGTTGTTGAACATACTTTATATCAACAAAGACATATATATTCTATTAGTTGGATGTGCATGATTATGTTCTTGGAAACCATTAGAATGTTATGTTACGACTTGAAGTATGGAATGTTGACATTGGATTAAATAATGTAGGATATAATTAATATTGTGTTGAAATTATCGTGATGGTTTACAATTAATATGGATGTCTTATACTCATATGAATAAGTAGGCACGTACCTATAAATGACTTAATCTCTAGTTACATATACTTGTATCCGTGGTTTAACCAGATAGATAGTGGTAGCTGGTTACTACGTTTGGGCTATCTTGTTAAATCGTGTACGATACATATTTACGATCTACAGAGACTTATATCATATGTTATGTCACGTACATGGTGACATATATTACTAAAATATACTAAGGATGTATTGGATGCATGATATCTTATTTTAGTTTATTTTATGAATTATTGTGTTCCATAAAACTACATTGTGCACTGATCCCATTTACGAGTATGTATGGCAGTCATGGAGGTGCAGGTAAAGGTTACTTTCAGCGGGGATTGTCCCTATGCTTAACATTAGAGTTCGAAATAAATATAGTTTTCTATTGGCATGCTGTAAATGATTAATGTAGAAAGGTGTGAAGCTTTACACTTGTTTCTAATAACTTTACCAAGGAAACATAAAAAAAGATGTACTCTTATTCATTGATTGGGTTCATTTGGTTCATTTTCCTAATTTAATCAGTTGTTTAAATGGTAAGGCTTGGTTATATAAAAAAATTGTATGGATTATATTGTAATAATTATACTTGAACAAGTTAATCATCTTAACATGTTAGCGATCTTGAAACATTCATAATAGTCAGTCCATATGGTCATTGTCTGCAAGATCAGAATGAAGATGTGGTTGTTCACATGTTTAACAAAATCGATAGCATACTCATATATATATAAATATGAATACGTATGGTTATGAATATGGAAACATACCTTATGTTCTATAATCGTACTTGACATTAAATATTTAAATAAGGAAATTATGTTAATTATCTTTCTATGAATTTGATTCCTTACTATGATGGCACTATTATTTGACATACGTGACCCTATGACAAGTAGATTTGAGAGGATGAGAAAAATGTCTCATCTCGCATCTACAAAGGGTAGATAGACTTTTTCTTAAACTTTATGTTTTGGATTAAAATGTTATGCCTTATTTATCGGAATAGGTTGCAAGGCCTATGTGTTATTACTCATTCTTTAACAAGTTAGTAAATACGGATGTTGGAGTAGTAATTTTGAGAATTTACTCAATTCACATTTAATATGGTTATTGGCTGTAAAATAATCGTTAATCCATAGTTGGTCATCTTTATGAAGATGAGATAGTTGCAAGTATTAGGAAGTATTAATGTATGAGGTTGTTTGTTGTACTAATTATGAAAATTTGTTGAAATTATTAACTAGTATATGAATGGAAATGTGGTGCAAAGATCCTAAATTTGATGATGGTTATGAATCTCATGTGGCTAGCATTAATTAGTTGTCTATGAATTTTTTAATGATTGTTTCTATTTTGTGTCAAATTTTGTATGTTGGTATTTAGGCCATGTATGATACATGACCATAACATTCTACGATGTGATAACCACTTATGTGAGATTTATTCATTTAAGTTATGATCAATACTTTATATAATCACATAAAATATTGGATTAACGGTATTATTATTCTTTTATTGGTATTTTTGAGTTGTTACATTATTAATAGAGACTCAATGATTTAGGTTTTTTTTAAAAAAAAAAGACATGATGAATATATATATATATATATATATATATATATATATATATATATATATATATATATATATATATGAAATCGGTAACTATTAAGAAAATAAAATTACTAATAAGCTAAGATCTAAAACAATAACATAAAATTAATTTTTATTGAATGTAATTCTATAATTAAAAACCTAAACCATGATTAAATAAGGCTCAAATAAGAATTTAGAATTGATATGCAAAAATTTCAAAGAAAAAAAAATATATTAAAAAAATATCTATTTTTTACAACCACTATTTATAGTAAGTTTTGCATGTAAGAGTGTGTAATTATAAAAATATCTTGAAATAATCTAAATACTATAATTATCCTATAATATAAAATTCAAGTGAAGTTGACATCTGGTTCTAAAAATATACAATTTATAAAATTTAAAATTTCTTGAAAACTTGATTAAAGGTTAATTTTGGATCCTCAAGTGATCACGTATGGCCTCTAAAAAATATCAAAATAAAATTTAAGTGGATAGAGAGACTTAGGACCACATTGAAATTTTTGAGATGGTTATTTTTTCACACGGAAGAGCTCAAACGGAGCTATGGGTCAAAAGTTATGGCCTCTAGAATATTAGCCTATTTTTTTGCATCATTCTCCTCCTGTTGAAAACAACTCAACTTCCATGAGTTGGCCTGGTTATACTATTTCCATTTGTCTTTATCAATCTTCTTCAGCTCCCATTCTATAATCCAAGTGTTGTCTTCTTGCTACAATACTTTCCACTACACCAAGTACCTGTCATAGTTCCCTTGCTTTGTGTTCACTATTTTTATATCCAAAAATAGTACTACCTTTTCCTTCTTCTTTAAAACCTATTGTTACCAATTTAATTATTCATTTTTATCATCTTCACCATCTTCTCTATGGAATTTATATAAATCTTAAACACTAAATTCTAGAGATATATCAAAATTATGCGGTACACTCACATCATAAGCATTGTCATTGACTTTCTTCACAATTCTTCATGGTTTGATTTTCTTTTACTTCAACTTGTTTTGCCTGCCTTTTCAGAATCTTTCTTTCTTCAAATAATTTTAAATGGTAACTTTCCTATTAGTCTATTCACTAAACTATTATATGCAAACATATTTTATGGTAAAGCCAAGTTCCATTACTTGGGCTTCTCTCCCACTATGCATCTCAATAAAAAATTTAAGCTTCTATTCACAACTTCTATCTATTAATTTATTTATGTGTGATACACAATACTAAATTATAACTTATTACTTATCTTCTTAAATAAAGTCCTCCAAAATTGATTTAGAAATTTTGTGTCCCTATCTAAAGTAATAGTTTTTAAAACACCACACAATCTCACAATATCCTTAAAAATAATTCTAAAACTTTAGTGGCATTATTGGTTTTCTTACATGTAATGAAATAAAGAATATTAGAAAATTCATCTATAACAACAAAAATTGAATCATTACCTATCTATGTGTTTAGTAATTCCAACACAAAATCCATGCTCAAATTTGTCCATGGTCCTCTTGGAACCGGTAATGGTATGTATAGTCCAGTATTTTATGCATGTCCTTTAGCCACCTGACATATCCTACACCTTGAAACATACCTTGTCACATCTTTCTTCATATTTGTCCAAAAATACTTTTCCTCCACCAAATTTATTATCTTCATCTTACCAAAATATCTAGCCAAATCACTAGTATGTAATTTTCTTATTATATTTTCTCGTAGAGACCTAACTAGAATGCACTATTATTTCCCTTTGAAGAGATAACCTTATTTTATAAGATACTAGTCATGAATAACATCTCTCCCACCTGTTAATAGATTCCTTCACTATTCAACTACTTTTCTAAAATGTGGGTTAGTATCATATAATTCCTTTATATCTTTCAATCTAACTCCTTCACTCACTATAGTAGTTAATAATGCTACTTTCTTAATCAATGCATCTACTACCTAATTTTAGTTTCCTAATTTATGTCTCAACACAAAATTATACCCCTGCAAGAAAGAAACCCACTTTGTATGCCTACTATTCCACTTCATTTGTGTATTCACATACTTCAAAGCCTCATGATCTATAAATAGGATAAACTCCTTAAAAACCAAGTAATGCTTTCAATTTTTTAATTTTCATATAATTGCATAAATTTAAACATCATAATTAGAATACTTTGTTCTTACCTTATTCAACTTCTCACTAAAATTTGGTATTGGGTTTCCTTTTTAACTCAACATAGCACCAATTCCCTCAAATGAAGCATGACAATCAACTTCAAATACTTAGATAAAATATAGTAATGATAAAATTTGTCTTTATATAATCTTATTCTTCAAAATTTCAAATATTTCTATTACTACTCTAGTCCATGAAAATTTCTTCCTTCTCATGCAATCTTTTATTGGTACTATAATAGTACTAAATTTTTTAATAAATTTTTTATAAACATTTACAAAACCATGGAAACTTGTTATCTCTGTAATGCTTTCTAGAATAGGCCAATCGACAATTTCCTTTATCTTTTCTTCATCCATTTTTATACCATTTGTTAAAACTACAAATCCCAAAAATACAAAACTATTCTGCATTAACCTAAACTTCTTCAAATTTGCATACAACTTCTCCTTTCTTATCAAATCCATTTCTATTTTCAAAAGATGCAACTGTTCTTCTTTAGTCTTACTAGGTATCAAAATATGATCAAAATAAACAACCACAAATTTACTAATATATTCTCATAGCACTGTATTCATAAACCTCATAAATATGTTAGATGGATTAGATTATCTAAATGGCATCACCATCCACTCATATAAGTCATCCCTAGTATTGAATATAGTTATCCACTCATCTCCTTCATGAATTAGAATATGATAATAACCACTCCTTAGATTAATTATTGTAAAATATTTTGCTCATGTAAGTACATTCATCATATCATCTAAATGAGGAATAGGAAACCTATACTTTATTATAATTTTTTAAATTTCTCTACTATCCACATGCATTCTCTATCTTCCATCTTTTTTTGGAGTTAGCAATGCTTGTGTTGCACATGGACCTATACTCTCCCTTATCACCTTATTTATTAGCAATTTAGGAACTTGTTTATTTAATTGTGCATATTCTATTAGAATCATCCCATAAGCTACATGATTGGGTAGAGATGATATGAGAATCAAATTAATATGATATTTAATATCTCTCTTTGGTGATAATCTATCTGATAACTCATCAAGCATAACATCTACATATTCTTTCAACACTCTTACTACATTTATTGGCATTGACACCATTTATGATTCTTTGTACTTTGCTACTAATACATAACAACAACCTGTCACCTTCATATCTTAGATAATTTATTTAGTAGAGAGCATGTTTTTTGTTTTGTCTTCTTCTTTAAGAGGCAACAAAAATACATGTGTATGACCTCTCCAAAAAGTGTATGCGTTCTTTTCTCTATCATGAATCACTTTCCTATTAAATTACCATGGTCTTCCCAATAACAAATGGCATACATCCATCAAAATAAAATCACACCATATTTCATCATTATAACTTTTGCATATTGAAAACTTGATTAAACACCTTTTATCTAGTGTAACCTCATTCCATTTCTTAAAACATGAAATCGAATAAGGATTAAGATGCTTTTCACATTGTAAATTTAAGTTATCTATCACTTCTTTAGAAACTATATTTTCATAACTACCACCATCTATAATTACTTTGCATACATTTCTAGCAAAAGTATATCTAATTCGAAAAATAGCTACCATGCATCAGAACATTATTTATTATTCACTTGTTCCTTTTCTGATAAATATAGTGTTTGATATGAACATGATGTTAAGGCATATTCACATTCTTAAGATACTAAAGGAAGATGATTTTTTATGAGCTAATTACTAAGATGGGATTTATAGTGTTAGGTATAGTTATGAACATTTGTTGTCATAAAATGAGGAATAGTTTCCTTGGATGAAGGTTTAGGATAAGTATGTTGTTCCAAATATTAATATTTTCTTATGTTTTTTCTTCAAAATATGATTCTTACCTTGAATAATTTAACCAAAAGATGGCTGACTTTAGTAAAACATTGTTTTCTCTATGAGATGGAGCGTACATTTATGGTGGAGTGTACATTTATTTTCAAAGTTTGGGGAGTGTTTTTAGTCAGTTTTGGGTTAATTGAGTTCATAATGATACTTTCTAGAATTATTGGTTGCCCTGGGTTTCTCGTTTCACTAATCAAGCCTTGATAAATTTATGGAGATTGTCATTTCCACATATTCTATGAGATATTAGGAAGGAATGAAAAAACAAAATTTTGAGGGATGTTAAAGGTTTTGTTCATTTGGTTTCTACAAATATTATTAATATTTTGGAACAAAATTAGAAGGTGATTCATTAGAGTAAGAATCAAACTTTTAATGCTCAAGATAGAGTGATTTTTAAGGGTTGGGACTTTTTAGAGAACATTTCTTATTGTCAAAGTTTTGTAGAGATTAAGAGGGATGTTATGTAGATGAATCCATCTACTAGTTGGATAAAATTAAACTTTGATGGATCATCAAAAGTTAATCCTGGAATGTTGGGTGGAAGAGGGACTAATAGAGATAAATTTGGTTTAGTAATACATATGTATGAAGGTAGTTTAAGGTTACAGACTAGTCATATGATAGAGGATTTTAAAAAATTATGGGGTATTCATTTGGATAAAGATCTAGGTTGTGTGAATTTAATTTTTTAAAGTCACCTTTTAAGTATAATTAATTGTATTAGTTTAAGAATAATAAACCTAATGACAATATCTATTATATTATTTGAAAATTTTTGATGATGGGATGATTTTTTTAGGCTATTTCTATAATACACAAATATAGAGAGGGAAACAGTTTGGTTGATTGTCTAGCTAATAGGGAGTAAGGGTTATTTAATTAAAATCCTATTTTAAATATGGGTCTTTTGCCTTTGAAGTTATGTTTGTTATGGAGAGAGATTATTTTGTGATGTTTAATAATGATATATTCTAATGATATTTTGGTAGTGGTTTTATTTGAAAATGGGATACTTTTTTTGAGTGGTAGGGTGCTTATGGTGGTACTCAAGGAAATGATTTTGTGAATCATTTTTGTTTGAGGTTTGTAAGGTAGTGTGAATTGAGTGAAATCATATAATGGATTAATTTATTTATAATGTGTGCCATTCATGACATATTTACCTTATTGTGTCTCATCTTGCATTGGTTCTTTAGGTATTATTGCCCTATGGGTGGTAGTTTTCACAGGGTTGAAGCTTTATCTTTTGGATGAGTAAAAAATAATATTGAATTATGGGTTATTATATAAAGTTGTGGGATTTCTACATTATTTAAAACATTGATGGGTATGACCAATATCTTTATAAATGGTTTGTGGATAGCTAAAACAACTACAAGGTGGAAATTAACAATGTTATAGTGAAGATTTTAGATGAGCTTATTTCCTAGATACTAGGACTAAAAATTAAAAACACATTGAAATATATTAAGTCTAGCACTAATTATATTGATAAGAAAGCTAAATTTTTGATCAAAGGTGAATAACTCATAGAGTATCATGATGGATATCTTCAAGAGGAATTGTCAATGCCATATGATAAAATGGCAAATAAAATAATTAGGTATGTTGCTTTGGAACATTTTTAGATGGTGGATCATTATTATCATTTTCCCATACTAAATTTTTTAGGAGATAGATTCCCATAATATTTCAATTTTATATTTTTCACTCTTTGGAGAATATTTTTGATTGATGTTAACAATGGGAAAAAAACCTATTATATACACCAGGTGCTGATTTTTCTCATTTTTGAGTACATTAAATGTATAAATCCTATCTTTGTTATCGTTTATTCCAAGAAGAAGATGGGTAAACGGATTTTAAAACCAAAAAGGATTTGGAGAAGCTTCACTAATAAAAACTGTAAGAAGGCTCAAATAGAGGGTCTATGTGGTGATCTAATTGATTAAGACAATGAGGGAATGAAGATAGGGTTTAGTGATAATGTTTATGAAGGTTGGAAAATGCATGGTAGATGGAGGTAGTGTTTGATAAACCTCACGTAGGTAATGTGGAGGTGAATTTAAACTATTTAGGTGATGAAAGCCAACATGATGTGGTGGAAGGATTGTAGAAGCTTAAGGAGAGTTACATGCTGAAAGGTTATGAAGAAGGTAGGAATGATGCCTAGGGAAATGTTGATAAGAATAAATATTTTGAGGATCTTATGTATTCTTCAAAAAACAAGAATAAATGTACATAAATAGAAGATGAGATAGGTTTACATAAGGATTTCTTGCATTGGATTATGAGGGACCATATTATACATAAAGAAATTGTCAACAATTTGAATTAAAATGAAGGAATATATTCTATAAAGAATGATTTTTTGGAGTAAATGGTTGAGTTTTCTGATAATAGGAATAAAATGGAGCATGAGAATGAGCAAGTTAAAGATAATATCAAGATGATCATTGAGTTCAACATTGCCTCAATGCCGAATTGCATTCAAATTATGGAGGACCTTCAGATGGTGTCAAAGAGGAAGACTAAGATGATTGAACATGGTAGAGTGGACAAGAAGAAAAAATGAATCAATGATGAGAATTAAGATCATCAAACCCTTCAAATGATGGATATAATGCTTAATAATATGGATAACAATTAAGATAATATGATGAAATGTTGGAAGAACCTTAGATCTTTTTGAATGTTTAGTTTATATGTTTTGGTTATTCTTCTACTGTTGATCGTTCAGTTGTAATGGTGACTCTATGTTCATATTTTATATTGTAAATCTAGATATTAGTCCAAGCCTATTTTGGCATTGTATCAAGGAGTGTCCTTGTTAAAACAAGCTTTTACCATAATTAAAAACAACTCAAATAATAGTTTAGGTGGATCTTTAAGATAAACTATCTAGATATGAAATTCAAGTGGAACATGGCTTGAAATTGGCATGATAGAAGAAATATTTCACAACAATAAATATAGTTTTTCCCATGATAATCAAATTAAATAAATTAAATACACACCTAATTTAAAATTCCTTGAAAACTAGATTTTAAATTTATACCCATCCAATTGTGTAATTTCGTGGTTTCCAAGGAATGTTGAAAATTATATTTTGCAAGATGATTCAAATTGAGAAATTGATTGAATTGAGGATGAGAATTATATATAATAAATTAGTGTGGATAACCAGAAAACACAGAATTCAAATCATTAATAACTCCATAAATAGTATAAATGCTCACCTGAAAGTTGCATATTTAGTACAATTAACTATAATGTATCTTTGTATTGTCTCACCCGGAAAAAACATATCAAAAAATTTAGTATTTTCCCATGCTCCATAGAATATTGTATTTTAGAAAATGGTAACCTTCTGATTTATTAAATAGTATGAGAATATTTGCAGACAATTTTATGTCCATGAGAATTTTAAAACAATAACATAGTTTGTTTTATTAAATCATGCCATCGAGAGTCTTATTAACGGCGATGCCTGATTATCCATGCAACTTGTAATGTACGACTAAGTTGGGATTATGGATAGGGACTCTAGGAAGAATTAAGGATTGTTTTTAATTTTGTGTTTTCTGTTTGCTTGATTAAATTAGTTGTATGACTTGAAACTATATTGATATACAATCTATTAAATACCTATTAATTACATTTTGGGATTTGAACAGTATAGAGCAACAAACTTTTTAGACTATCTGTGTTCAGTTGACATGATCATTGACTAGGTGATCGTAATTAACTCTAAATTTAATTTATCTTAGATTGATGATTGCGCTGAGTTAAAAAGAAATCGATAGGAGTTGGTGTAATTAACTTCCCTTATCATCATGAACTTTGGAATGATGCATTGCCACACTCCTATGGGATCAATACACGAACTTGTTTATCAAAAAAGTGATAATTTTCAAGATTACTTTACTACGCTCGTTTTTTTTTTAATTTTAAACATTAGATAAGACTGACAATGCTTAGAAGAGACTAGTCATTTGAGGAGATAGTGACATTGTAATTTTCTATTTTTTTATTATGGCTTTTTTATTGGAGCAATTAAATCTATGTGTTTGGATTTTCCAGAGGTAGAGAACGAAGTGAAAAATATGTTGCAAAAATATTTAAATCTATGTAAATGTATTCCATTTATTATAGAGATTATGTTATTAGATGTAAAGTGTAGACTGAATCATTATGTAATAATATTATAAGGGAGATCATTATACACGAACTTTTTTTAATGTAACATTTGTATGAGAATTAAATTTGTGTTATATGGAATCGCAAGCATTGGATGTTGGAAATAACTTTAAAAAGTGAATTTTATGGGATCCCTTGTCAAGCCATATCCGAATGCATATGTCCTCATGATAAGTGAAGAATATTATTTAATAACTGAATTAGGAATCTAAAATTTCAAAAGCATGCCCCTGTTTTCTCAATTATTGATAAAAATTAAGGTCTAAAATCACAATCTCAAATTGTTTGATAAATCAGAAAGTGTCATCTAATCTCTGAATCCTATCAAGTGTAATTTCATGATGAAATAACTATTATTTTTAAAGTAATGTGGATAAATACATCCTTAATTATGTTAAGTTTTGATGATTGCATGCTAGATTTAGCTTCGTCAATACACAATGACAAACAGCAACACGGATGTCGCACTCGCCCTCGCCCTCGCCTAACTATGATATACCTCTATTAACTACATTGAAACTACTTGTGCACTTCTCGTAGCCAGCCCGGATCATGTCCTCTTTCAAATACGACAACGACACGCGTAAAGATGAAATCTTCACGTTGAAATCTTTATAATATCCGTGTAACCGTTTATTTTCGAGCTGGGCGAGAGGATTTCATGTACGCCTGGACCACCAATATCCGATAACCATCTGCAGCTCAACTAGACTAGCGTCCTCACGAAAATCTGTCCCTAAAATCCAAATATAACCCAAAAACGGAAAAAAAAAAACATTACTTAATTTCAGCCGGTCGACGTTTTCATTTCTGCCCTTTCTATTTTTCCTGCGCTTTGCAGGCGCTCTAAAAATTTCATTGATCTTTGTCGATCCTCTTGACATGTGCATTATTTGTCGCATAGTTTGAGGCGGTTATTGTGTGTATTTACAGCAGCGGCGGCGGCAGCTGCGCCGATTGAATATTATTAGATTTTGTCTGCATTACTCTATTGTGGAAATTTTAGGAGGTGTTTTTTTTACCTGTTAAAAGGCCACTGAATTTAAATGTTAACATTGTTCAACTATGCATTGTAGTCATAATCCAACAATGGCTTGTGCAACTGCAGCCTTCCTAGTCATGTTCTGTGTAGTTTTTGGACACTCAGCGCGCTTACTCGGTAATGTTGTACTCAAATTTCGTTTATAATTTTTTTTGCATCTCAAATTTTCAGGTTTTGAGGATTTTGATTTTATTATATTTTATGTTTTTAATTTCTTTATTTCCTTCGTATAAATTTTCCTTCCTTTTTTTTCGTGACTAACCAGAAGTTTACGTTGCACTTTAATTTGTGGTCATTGTTAGGAAAAGTATAGATCATGAGCAATGTACGTAAATAAAGTATAAAGTAAATCGAAGTATAACCATCCATTAATATTTATCAAGCATGATTTGAAATGTGAAAACAGTAAAATTCTTTTTTGTGCAGAGAATCTACTGTATTAAATCATGGATGCTGGAATCCTTAAAGCCTCTTCCTGGATATATATCCAATCCAACTAACATAAAAGTTAAATCAATCATAAAAAGTCGTCATTCTAATTTGAAGGGGATGAAAACAGGAATAGGATGTATCAATGTGGAAGTGATGTGATGGTGTAGTAAAAATATAACTTTTCTGTATCAATGTCGATGTTTCCTTGGAGTCATTTTAAGTCAGGTACAGTTTTCGCTTCTTTATTGCTCTGCCCTTTTTAGAGTAAATACAAGCTGTAAATCCTACACTGCAATCAAAATAGATATGCACTCTGGAGTTCTTCAGAACCGAACAGTCCAGTGTCTCATCATATTTGCACTTTACCTATAACGCCTAGCAATGTTTTCACAAATGACATTTTAGTTCTATTTCTAGGAACTATATCAGAGGTACGTATGACACTGTAATCACCTCAAGTAACAATCTTCTACCGTGTTTTTTATATTATTACTTTATTTCAAATCATTTTTGAATAATGAAATGTCCTCTTTTTCTTAACTTTTCGTACGTCAAATGAAAAAAAAGAGTATTCATTATTTAGGATTTTATCATGCAATTTTGGTTTATGCATTCCCTTTACCAATTATCTACCACGGAAGAGAGTTGAATTTTTAATGTTTTTTTCCTTCTGCAGATGACATCATTTCAATATCTCCACCACATAAATTAGTAGCTGGAATGCCTCACGTAACATCCTCATGCTCAATGTGATGTCGTTGCCTTGATATTAATAATTTTTTTCATTGTCTAAACTGATTATTTTTAATTCACTTGCAGGTAACACAGAACAATAAATTAAACCAAGGGGCCTTAACGTCAATGCCAATGAATCTGTGTGATTCTATAGAAGCAAAGGGTTGTAGAGTTGGAAGCGTGCAGGCATTACACGAGGTTCCCTCAGATCAAAACTCTATTGGCCAGTCCGATTCCAAATATGTTACCCTTCAATTAAAAGTGTACATGTATTGCACGAGTTTCCCTCGGATCAATATCCCATTGGTAATCCCGACTCTCAATATACCATCCCTGCAATTGGAAGCGTGCACGTATTGCACGAAGTTCCCTTAGATAAAAATCCCGCTGACCATCCCGACCATCAATATGCCACACTTACCATTGAAAGTGTGCAGGTATCGCATGATGTTCCCAAAGGTCCGAATCCCATTACCCAGCCCGACCCCCAATATACCACCCCACAGCCCCACAACCAATAAACCACCACTATGTGTATGTCCTCTAACATCTACATGGTATATGTTTCTCTGTCATGTAGAGCGGAAATGAGCTCTTGAGATCTCCTATCTTAGGTAAGCTAAAGATGTATGAAAATAAAAATATAATAAATGTTTTAGATGTCATAAAAGTGAGCATTGCTCTGAAATTTTAGAGAAATACTGATATATAGGTGAGGTTAGTGTTAACAACGTTCTAAAATATATTAGTTTAAAATAAATGTGTTATGTACAAAAGAAAAATTGCCAACATTTTAATTAGTTACTATATAAAAATGGTGAAGATCAAAAGGAAATTTTATTAATAGGTCTAAATATTTAAACATGTATTAATTGTTTTTCATTGATTAATGAAAATAAATTATTTAAAAATTTATTATAATTTTTTAAATATATGTTTGACTTTATTAATTAGAATATTTTTTAAATAAAATCAATATTTTTAAATATTAAAAATAGAAATTTTAAAATTAACTAATAGGAAATAATAATTTACTAATGTTTCGAAAATATTCTTTAGAAAACTAATTAGATAAAAATTTTACCATACAAAACTATTTTTAAATCTAAAAAATTATTATCTTTATCAATATTTTCTTTTTGTTGTTGTCATTTGCATTGGTATTGGTTTAATTTCAATGTTGGATATTCTTTGCAATCAATAAACTAGGTACGTAATCTTTTTAATTATTACTATGATGGAAAATAATTATAATATTATTGAAATTTGTTTATTCAATATTCTTCTACGAGCATACAATGATGTTATGTGCACCTTATATCTGGAACCCAATTTTAATAAATGTATGATTATTTTTATATTTTTTATTCATAAAATCACGATTAAAAAATTCTTAGATTCACTGTAAAAATTTATGTAACCTATTACAGATTATAAAAAGTTATAATAAATACATATATTCTATTATATCAATACCTTCAAGCAATTTTTTTTAAAAAAAAACCACGACAATAATTCACTTTTTATCATTCCATTGACTGATTTCACTCATGTTTTAATTTACTCGTTTCATTATAAAAAGTTTCGATGATGGGAATCAGATTTATAACTTAAAGAAATGTTTAGCCATTTGGTTTAATGCAAGATGTATAAAAACCATTCATGATTGACCACTATTTGATATGAAAGTTGTAGAACAAATTGCACAAACCAATGAGATTTCCCTCAACAAGCATGTTACATGTCCATGTCCCCTCCTCTTTCTTTCCTTATCTTATCTCCCCCTCTCCGCCTCCCCCACCCCAGCGCCAAGAGCATTATCTGTGCAATTTAAAAAATCTCTACACTGCAGGACATCCATATTTAAGTACAGAATATTAAATAGGCAATTAGTTATTGATTCCTATAATTAGTATACATTAAACATATGATCTTTAATACAGGACAGAATAAATTTCGAGAAGAGAGAAATAAACGTACGCTACCTACATCTTTATCATATTTTTAATAGATATAATATTTATTTACGAGATTCGGTTATTTCTATTATTTAAAATTCAAACTAGGGTTTTACATTTACCTTCAAATTTGGATTATTAATTATGAAGTGTCTTTCATAGAGGACTTTAAAAATATTACAATCTCATCAGTGTTTCAAACATTCGTTGAAACGATTATCAAAAGAAAGTAGTTAGCATTAAATAAAATGGTTCAACCAGTGTTGGAGTTTGGGAAGGAAGAGATTGAATCCTGCTGGAAAAGGAAAAATGGTTCTTAGCTAAACACTACTTTTTTTAAATTTGTCAACCTGTAGCCAAAACTCCCAACTCTTCACATTCAGATCTCAGATAACTACCAATCACTGATACAAAGTGGGTTGGAAATTTATGTTTATGTTAAAATAATTTTCATAGTTGAATTTAACTACTTAGAAGATAAATAATTTGTTAAAAACTAGTGAAAGGCTTTGGATCACCATCCCTTATTCACGAAACCATGGTTTTTAGACTTCAACCCTCTCAATAAAGCATTCAATGTCATATCTATATGGGTCTATATTATCCACCTCCCTCTCTAGTTTTTAATTTACATTTTCCTCAAGGTGATAGGTAATAACCTAGAAGAGTTCATGGAAATTGACCTTGCCACTTTTTCATTTTATCACAATACATTTTCTAGAATACTCGATAACATAGGCATTTCAAAGAATCCTCTTACAAAAATGAATCTCAAAGTTCTATATTGGTTATCGATTTAGACTCTTGAATATGAAGTGTTACCTTTTTGCTGATGTTACGGTCTCAAAACTATCCAATCATCTTCAGAATGTGAAAACCTTAAGAGAAAGAAGGAAACCCATTGGTGTAAATATTTCCTTTCTTTCCAACTTATGATGGAATGGAACGAGTTGGATAGCATAGAATCATAATCACCCTAAAAAAATATCAAATACCTTGAACCAAAAGAAACACCTTGAGTTCAAAAAGATCATTCTCAAGAAGAGGGAATCTCTCTCTTAGTTTTAATCTCTCCAATTAAAAATAAATCTCTAAGGGAAGTTGAATGAAATCAAGTCAAATTCAAATATTATTTTCCCTTCTCTTCTTATTTAAAACACGATGTAAAACAATACTAGTATATTATAATTAGAAAGGAGAAATGAATCATCAATAAAGGTTTTGTTCCTCTCAGAGGGATGTTTTCCACTGCTTCGTTTTATCTTTAGTGTATGATCAATAGTTGTCTATTGATTTGATGTTATATCCCTTGGACCATTGAAAGTGGCATAGTATGTGAGCTTTAATTATTTTTTTTATCTTTTATTATTTTATCAAGGTTTTATAACCTTTCATAACTTGATTTTTTACCTTAACCATTAATAATATTAAATATAACAAAAAAAAAGAAAAAAGAAAAAATTATAATATATAAAAACATTTATTGAAAAAAATTACTAATAATTTTGGGTTTGGCATGCCCATACTCATTTTTGAATATTGGAACATAAGCATGGGAATAATCTTTACTAATGGGATTTGAATCTGTAAGACCACAACTCAAGAGACAATTGGTGAATGCAAAATTCATTACAGATAATTTATTTATTAGTTTATAATTATAATGACTTCAATGAAATATTTTATATACATCAATTTTAAAATTTATTTAAATTTTTTGAAAAAAAATAAAGGAACATAAAAACTAGTGTCACAATAATTTAAATATATATATTTATTAGTTTAACCAAAAAAAATTAAAAGAGAATGTAACATCATAAATTCACTTTTAGGTCTCAAGTTGTTTGATACATTCTATTTAAAGTGTCTAATAGATGTTATATTACTTATTTTTAAAATTGTTTGGGTTGGGATTATACCATGATTTTTAACAATGCAATTTTCCCTCTATCTAATTTTGAAACATTATTTTGATAACTGGTAGTAAACATTATAAATAAAACACTCAAATTCCTATGCTTGATGAATCTCATGTGTTTCTTATATCATAATAAATTCATTAATGATTTAAGATGTTAAGGATCTTATTTGTATTTAATTTTTATGTCTACTTTTATTTTAAAACATACCAACTAAATTTATTATTCCTCATTCTTATTAATAATTCTATGTAATATCTTAGATAAATGGTAATAATGGATTCCAATCCTCTCTCAGATCATTCTAACCTTTGATCATGGCTAATTCTATTATGGTAAATCAATAATTATTTCTAAGAATAGAAAAATGGTCTATGAAGACAAACTTATTCTAAATTACAAATCATAATTATTCATGTTCCTTCATGACCCTATTGTGCATGAATCTGGGCAAACTATAGGGATGATGAAAAAGGCGTAGATTATAGTTTGGACTATCGTAAAATATTTGATTTATTTTTAAAAATGTATATCTCAAAACTTTTGTTGAGAAAAGGCAGTTCTCTTAGAAAATAAACATAAATAAAGTTAATTTTACAAATAAATTTATATTAAAATAAAATACCATTTAAAAAAAATTAAAATAAACACATAAAAATTAAAATAAATAAATAAATTAGATATACATGCTTTAATCTAGAATTTAAATAGTTTCTTATATAAAAATTTTTATATGAGGATTAAAGTAATTTTAAATCAACAACATTTCCTTTAACATCAACAAAGATAAATTAAGACACCGTAGACATAACCCAAAACCTTCAAATTAGCATAATCTTTAAATTGAATTTTTTCTCTAATAAAATAATTCTATTATAACATATTTATTATATTAGTTAATGGGTCAATGTGATATCTTAAAACATGCATGAAAATATTAATAACAAAAAAATAAAATAAATAAATAAATAAATAAATAAATAAAATCATAACTACTAACATTAAAAAAAAAGGTAATGTAATATTTTGGTATGACATGGCTGTTTTATTTTTTAAATTAAAAAGTAAAAATAAAAATCAATAATATATTCTATTGTCATTATATGTATTTATTTTTCTCTAAAAATAAATTAAAAGTATGTACCTAGAAGCACTTATCCAACATTCTCAACTTTAATGTTGAGTGGCATAACAATTCAATCTCAAAGTTTGAAAGATTAATGTTTTGAAATAATTTTATTAATGATATTTATAATATTATTTTGGGGGTTTATATACTCCATTTTTTCACTTATTTTGAACCTAATGTCACATGAATTGGTACTGAAAATCTTTGGCTTAATGTGATGGACTAGATTTTTGACAAATTTGATTTTTTTAATCCTCACTTTATTAATGCATGTGCACCTATTAAATTGACTACAATAAATGTTATTTATATTAAAGAAATGTAAATTTAAATTTACATCTTTGATTTTTTTCAACTAAAATTGAACCAAAAAATTAAAAGAATTTTTAAATTTTGACATATTATCCTTTAAACTAACTCCCTAATAAAGATCACTAAAAGTAAAAAACTATAATTTTTTAAAAGGCATAATAACAAATTCTAAAATTGACAGTAATTTTAACATACCCCAATATATTATTTCCCATATTTATATGAGGTAAATATGGCTTAGATATATATATTGAAATAAGTTAAATTTAATAAACAATATATAGTATTTTGTGAGTTTGAAAGAATAATATTTTGACAATACTTATATAATTGTTTCACCAACTCTTTTAACACCATATTCTATACATAATATAACTCTATACCATGTTCTATACATAACATAACTCTATGAGTAATATGAGTGCATACTTAATTATAATCAACCATATTGAATTGATTTAGCATATCCTTTTCATAAATTATTTCACAAATGAATATTTCATCTTCAACTTGATCAATATCCATTATTAGAAAGTATAACATGATACCTAAATATTTCATTGAGAATTAATTGGTCATAGTGATTTTGAATTCATCTTTCATCTTATAATTACTTCCATACACAATAAATCATCAACATTTAAACTTAAAATAAGGATATAATAATTTTTTTACTTGTAGTAAAGAGTAGGCTAACTTTTAATTTCATTAAATCCATCGTTCAAATAAATATACATCGATTAAGTCATATGGTCATGTTCTAAATTCATACTTTAAATTATTAAAATCCTTACTAAAACTCTAGAATATATATTCATTACCCCCTATAATAAAATCTTTTTGTTATTATATATGGACTCCATCTTCTAAGTAACCATTCAATAAGGAACCTATCGCATCCATGTAATGTATTCTCCATTTATTTTAAGTTGAATCACTTGCCCTCACTTACCTAGTGATGTACTTCCTCCCTATCACATTCTACCAACAAATAAAGATTTATCCTACACCAAATCCAATCCAATCCCAAGTCATTTTGGAAATCATTTTCACCCAATTTTATTTTGTACCATTACCAACCCACATTAATACTATATGCATATGCCACCTCTATCTATGATGTTCCAAATCAGGCCCATATACAAATAAATCCTAGACAACTTAGTTATCAATTATTTACTATAAATATGGTCCTTAAGACCATCTTAAAACTCAATTTAAATAAAATAAAAAATGTGAAAATTTTTGATGATGAATTTCTCCATCATAACCCAATTATTTGTACCCTCCATAAAATTGACATCTCTATTTAATTTTATAAATGGGATGTTTCCTTGTAAATAATTTTACTTAGTTACACATTTATTTAATTTATTTCTCATCCCCTTTTAGGCTCAATATCAATTGTAAAACCTAAACTACAATTAGAATAGATATGTTCCCTATAGGTTTTTAGAACAGTATAATCTAGTATCTCATCACATTTACACATTAAATATAGAATTTAGAAATGTTTGACAAATGACATTCTTGTTATATTTTGAGGAACTATATTACAGGTATGTATGAAACTATAATGACCTAAAGTAATAATTTTATACTATGGTTTTAATATATTTATTTTATTAATAAACATTTTTGAATAATGAAATGTCCTTTTATAAAAAAATTATATCAATTTAGTAAAATTAAATATTCATTGTTTAAGATTTTAATGTAACCCTTATTTATAGCTTAGGGTCACTCATATAACATATTTGAATTCTCCTTAATGAATGAACTTTTCTCTTTACTAAGCTGATATATATATATATATATATATATATATATATATATAGGAATTCTTTATTTCATTGAAAAATACTTCAACAAAATAACATTCTTAGTGAACCTAATAATAATAACACCTTTTCTTAGAAAGCTCAAGAATTTCAAGTTACTTGTTGGCTAAGGTCTCTTCCTTTCTAGCCCTTTTTATATGTATATTGACCATATCTTTCTTCAAGTTATCTTAATAATGAATGTAAATATGCTTTTGGATACCTTTTAAACCTTTATATAACATACTTGAAACTCAGATAGGCTTCTTTTATACAGATATGCACTTCTTTATTTAGGCCCTACTCTAATTAGCCCTCTTATTGTGCAAAGTTCCTTATCCTAGATATTTTACGGACATTATATCCAAACCAAGAATCATTAACAATACCCATTAGCCTCTAAAGAGTGATTAAATCTATTTTTACTTTATTCCTTTAGACAAAATTACTTTTCTTAGATAGGCCTACTCTCTTTTGCATGCATTCACCTAAGACTCAATTTCAAGTGATGTTTTTCGTACCTTTTCATACCATACAAACTTGAAAGTTCATCTAATAGTTACGTAACATATCTAAGGGTAATATTATAAATTTTCATGCATTTTAAATGGTGGAATCTATCTAAACCATTAATCAAATTATTACCCAAAACATGTAAAAACCCTTACCTTTATCTATACCCTATCACCTACAAGCCGAAGGTTGAATTTCTGTGATCTCAAGACATTTGATGGATTCTAAATCTCAATTTCATTTTATTTAGATTCAAACTCAACCTAAATAATTATTCCAATTATTTTTCAAGTTCCATACAATCATTTTCATGTTGATCCATAAAAATAATAGTGGACGGTCTATATTTTGAATGCCCTATCAATACCCTATTCATTGATCCTTACAACATTCAAGCAATCTCAAACATAGCATGAGTTCTGAGTTATTGTCAAGACAATGTCCAAAGGTCCCACTTACATTTCCTATGCCAATATATGTTCATATTCTCCTTATTCTCTAAATAAGATACATAGGCTTATACATTTCCCTATCACTGTCTAGACCAAAATTCTATAAATGAAATCAATGTTTGCATAGTATTAAAATTATAATCAACATTTATTATTTTTATTTATTAGAAAAATAAGGATACATACAAATCAATGAATTAAAACAATAAAAATGGCTTACAAATCCTAATTGGACACATCCACTCCTTTTTCCTTTCTTCTCACATCTAACCTTCACTCTTCCTCTTACATTCTCACATTATTACATTTTGAATTCATGGTTATCATCTCTCTCTCTCTCTCTCTCTCTCTCTCTCTCTCTCTCTCTCTCTCTCTCTCTCTCTCTCTCTCTCTCTCTCTCTCTCTCTCTCTCTCTCTCTCTCTCTCTCTCTCTCTCTCTCTCTCTCTCTCTCTCTCTCTCTCTCTCTCTCTCTCTCTCTCTCTCTCTCTCTCTCTCATTCCATTCAAACATAACACATATATTACTCTCCTATGCTTAGCTTGGCTCTAAGACAAATAAACAAGAGATATTTTCTAAACCAACATGATAATTGTGAAATATTATCTAACAAACTAATATCCTATGCTTGGAGGATTTCAACAATCTCCTTTATTTTCTCCATAAGCCAGTATTGGATTCCAACATGGATATTCCTCTCTCAACTAATTTTACCTATTCACTTTTTGAAATTACATTTAATCTCGAGGTAAAGGTGTGAAATCTAAACTCAATTTGAAAGGAAAACAAAAATTTTAATTTGAATTCAACTTTACACTAGAAAATCATTTGAAGTTGCATGTTTGATGACCTTTACTTGTCCTCTATGAAGCTATTATAGATGATCCTCAATCATATTGTCCCTGTAGAATGGATTTGAACCTTAGTTTAAATGAGATTCTTCCTCCATCATTTAGCCTTCACTATATGCCTAGATCCAAAGGTCTTGTTGTCAATCCCAATTCTTGTATTTGTCTTTGATAGTCTTTTCCTTTCATCTTTATTTTCTTACTCTTGAAAAATACAAGCATTGTCATTGACCCTCTCTCCTTGCTGAATGTTAGTTCTCATAGACAGTTTCCATTCCTCATTTTCCATAAAGAGATCATTAAATGACTCAAAAACATCATCATAAACAATTTTTTTACCTTTTACCTCTTTGGTATACTTTTCAAACCTATTGTCTTCATGGAATGCCTCTTCCATCCTCACCATCTTATCTTCATTCTCTTGGATGCTTGTATCATCTTCTATCCTCCTCCATGGATTCCTTTTTTAGAGATTCTCTTCACATGCATCTTCACTCTTTGTCTTCTTAGGTACCCATAATTGATTCTTTCTCTTACCGTTTGGCTTCTCAAGCTATTTAGGCATCTTATAACCATGGTCTTGTGCCAACACTTCAAAATAAACTTTATTTTTCCTCTCATCTCCTTGCACACATACATTCATATGAGGAAAATCAATCCTATAAGGTAAACTTGCCTATTTGCTTACTTGTTCCTTTAGTCTATCCTTCACCATCCATTTAGGCACCACATAACCATGTCCTTGAGCCATTTACAATGGTTATACTCTTCTTTTCACTTTACTCACCTAGAGATCAGCAACCTTGTTCTCATAATAGTAATCATAATCAAGTCCTAAACACTCATTTACCTCATTACAGGACTAATCTATCGAGCAATCTCTCTTTCTTTATGTTTGTCTATTCTCTTGCTTCTTCTTGGTATTTCATGGCATCATGGAATTCATCTTCATCTTCCATCTCCACTCTTACTTGTATGGGGTCCTCAATACCTTCCTCATGAATGAACCAATGCCTTCCTTCTTCATTATAAATAAAATCAAACTCTTCCTTCTCTCTTACACATTCACTTGTGTGCTTGGTGTCTTCTCTTGTACCAATATTCTCATTCTTCAAGGCATTTATTTTGGCCTTCATAAGGATACTTGTGCCTACAATTACCCATTCAAAGACAACATTAGATATAAAAATAAGAGACCACAAGGTCCCTATTAGTGTTCTCTTCATCAACACTCCCATCTTCTTAAATTCTCCTCTTGGCACTTCATTTTATCTTTCTTCTCTTCTCTTGTTCTCCATAATGAGAACCTTCTTCACCACATCTTCCTCTTTTTGTTGCTCACTTAGAAACATGTTTACATTATTCGAGATTCTACGGTCTTCACTTTTCTTTGAAATCTCCTTTTACCTTATTCTCGTCTTAATTAGGAGATCTATTGGTGATTTCATCCTCTGTCTCATTAGCCATACCCATGCTTGCCTGTTCAACTACATCGAAGACTCATATTTATCTACAATCATACCTTTCTTCTTTTGGATGCTTGTCTTCTTATTAGTAATCTCATGTACTATTCTGCTCTACATTCATCTCAATAATGTATCCATCTTTGAGATCTTCACCCAAGTCTTTTCCACCTTGTTGTCTTGATCTCTTTAGATCCTCACCTATGTCTTTTGCTTCCTAGTCTTTTGGTCCTTTATCATGTTCTCCTTTTTCTAAATCATATAAAAACTCATTAGCAATCATTATCATCAAAAAATTACAAAATTCCCAAGAGATTTAAGATCTTATACCAAAACTTATGTAACCCTTATTTGTACTCATATAACATATTTGAATTCTCCTTAATGAATGAACTTTTCTCTTCACTAGGTAAGTATAATTATTTAGTTGCCAATGTTCTTATTGGTGACAATACTCTATACAGGAATTATTTAATTTATTACAAAATCCTTCAACAACAAAAAATTCCTAGTGAACCTAATAATAATAACACCCTTTGTTTAAAAGCTCAAGACACTCCAGTTACATGTTGGCTAAGGTGTCTTCCCTTGTAGCCCTTTTTATTTGTATATTGACCATATTTTTTTTTAGGTTAGCTTAATAATTCATTTAAATACACTTTTAGATACCCAATAAACTTTCTATAACATACCTAAAACTCAGATAGGCTTCTTTTGTATAGATCTATACTTCTTTCTTTAGGCATTGCTCCAATTAGCCCTCCTATTATGTAAAGGTCCTTGTCATGGACATTGTATGGACATTATCAGAAAACCAAGAATCATTCTAGATACCCATTAGGATATTAAAAGTGAATAAATCATATTTTGGTTCACTCTTTTGAAAAAATTCACTTTTCTGAGATAGGCCTACTCAATTTTTATCTATTAATTGTAATAAAATATTTATGATTTACTTATATTTACATAATAAATTTGGGGAAATAAATATTTTATTTTTAATAATATATATTTTGCATTTTATTCATTAAAATAATTTTTAATTAAATTAAGGTATTTTTAAATATTGAAAAATTAAATTTTCACATCGATAATTTAGGAAAATGACCGCTTAAATATTTTTTAACCATATGAAAGTATTTTGAAATCTTGAAAAGTACATATTTCCACCTAGAATTTAATTTCATGTATTTTTTCATTTTCATTATCATTAATTTGAGTTCAATGTTGGATGCAATGTCTCCAATTGTTGATGTTATGTTGAAATCATTGTAATATAGGAAGGAGAAATTACAAATAAACCCAAAATAGTCTTTGGGTAGAACAAAATGGTATAAAATAAATAATAACATGTTATGGTTAGTTAATCATAATTTATTCTAATCTAACATTCTCCAACTCAATTGAGCATAGATTGAAGTGAACATGTGAGATATTCTCTAAATGCCTCAACTTTGTCACATGGAAGTGACTTGGTGAAGGATTTTCCATGTTGTTCTTCTATCGGTTAATATTGGGGATGGATGTTGTGATGTTGTGCATTTTTACATATGAAAACTTGCACCTCAATGTGTTTTGTGTGTTCATAGAATAATAGACTATGAAAAAGTCTTATAACACCCTCATTATCAAATTACATGATGGTATTTGTCTTCTATGGTACTCACAATACTTCCATTATATGGCATAGCTATATACCTTTGTAGATAGTTCCTCAGACATCAATATATTATACTTTATTAGAAGATCTAGAAACAAATTTTTATTTCTCTATCCCTCAGTTTATAGGACTAGATACCAAAAATAACACATATCTAGGAGTGGATATTTTATGATCAATATTTCCTACATTATCTCAATCTAAATATATTGTCACAAAGAAAATATCTTTATTATTATTCTATTGGATGAAATATATTTCACCCTTGATATATCTAATTATTTAATTTGCTACTTTCTATTGAGACATCTTTAGCTAATGCTTGAACTAGGAAGATAGATAACTTCATAGTTGATGTCTAGCCTAGTATATGCTAAGTAAATAAGACTTCCAATTAATGATTGATAGGGAGTTGTATTTGCTTATGGTGATGTATCTGTATGAGATAACTAAATCCTTATCTCAATAGGTGTAACAATTGAATTATTTTCAATCATCTTGATTTTATTGAGAGTTCTCTTGGCATATTTCATCTTGGACAAAATATGTGTTGTTTGTTTTACCATATTTTTAATCAAGGATAATATTTTAGAATCATGAGATATGTCATGTCAAATGATCTATTAATATATTTATTGGTTACATAAATCACCTTCACTAAAATTATACTGATGAATACATCATCGACAGATATGCAATTATCATAATCTCTCCCACTTCCTATTCAAGGTAGAGATTTGGATCAGATGGAATCTTCTTGAATGTAAGTTGAATGAGATACTCATTGGTTTTTATGTCTTTATATTTGGTAAGTTTTTTGAGACCATATAAAGATTTTATGAGTTTATATACTTTTCCTTTAATACAACGAGTGTGAAAATCTTTTATTTTTATCATGTGAATTCTTCTTGTATATCTCTATTGAGAAGGGCACTTTTTACATCTATTTGGTGGATACTCCATCCAAAATGTGAAGCTAAAGAAAATATCATTTTAATAGTTTTGATCTTGGCCATAGGATCAAATGTCTCCTCATAATCTATGTTTATTTTTATGAATATCCCTTTACTTTGAGTTGATCCTTATGAGGGTGAATACTTCCATTTGCTTTGTATTTATTTTTGAAGACCCATTTGTAATCGATTGACTTTTTCCCTTTCGGAAAATATTCAAGCTACTATGTTTTATGTTTCATCAATGATTAAAATTATGCATCCATGTAATCCTTAAAAAATTTAGACTCTAGGGATTTTTAAACTATAAAGGGATTAATAAATTCAATAACTCTGATTATTATGACCAAATTTACCTTGTCTTGGGTCATGTTATGAGTCCTTGGCATAGTAGTTGATGTGCCTAGAATTATATATAATTTATCATCCATTAATTTAATTATATACCATTTATTCATAAATTAAATGGTACCAATGGGCAGTGGAGCTAAACCATTGTTTCCATCATCATCATTTTCCTCATCTTGTTGATTCTTATCTTTTGCATTTCCTATAAGACTAATTAGTGTACCAAGTGATCATGTAGAATGAGCTTTTTGCTTGCATCTTATAAAATAACTCAACATACCTACTTATGTATATTTTATTAGTATTTAGTTTCATTAATTTATAGGAAAGTTATTATTCATTGTACCCTAATAATATGTACATTTTTGCTTTCATTTCATGTTTAGTCCTCTTTGCTTTGGGAATATGCATACTTGTTTTACATGTAAAAACCCAAATATGTAATATAGATGGATTATGCCCTAGCCATGATTATTATGATTTTACTCCATCAAGAGATGAGTTGGTAACTCCATTTAGCATATAGACTATGGTTTTCACATCTTTTACCGAAAATGCCTTTGTAAAATTATAGTCATGTAGCATACATTGCACCATTTGTAGGAGAGTACAATTCCTCCATTCAAGAATAAAATTTTGTTGTGGTGTATGCATACATGCAATTTGATAATGAATGTTATTTTATTACATAAATTATTTACATTCATTAGTGGTGATTTCCTCCTATGATATGAACATAGTGTTTTAATGTTCTAACCATGATCATTTTCCACAATAATTTTGAATTGTTTGAAATTTTCAATGTCTTGGTCTTTATATTTAGACAATAATCATACATTTTTATCAAAAATTCATAAATAAAGAATGTTTAGTACTTAAACCCATTAGGATTAGGTGACATCTATTTACACAAATTGGTATGATCTAGATCAAGTTTTCCATGTCCCTGATATGTACTTTACTAAAATGGAGCTCTATGTTATTTCCTTATTAAACAATGTTGACATTTCTTTGTACCTTTTTTGAGAGATGAACATCCTCATACCATGTTATAATGATGTATTCTATCAAGATATATAAAGCCAATGTGAACAAATTTACTATGCCACAATGTTGTCTAGTTTGTGTCTTTTTACACAAGTGTTTATTTGGTTTTCTACATTAACTTAATTAGGAACATTTTCCAAAAAAATGAGGCTAGTGGAATAATTTTCAAGGATTTTGAGTTATATCTAATAAAACCCATATTTTTGGAGGAAGATGGGTACCAAGATTCAATAATGTAGTGCATACCACCCCAAAATAGATAGACAAAAGTTGTAAATATGAGCTTGGGAATTTTATTGAGATGCATAGTTGGAGAGAATCGCAATCACTATGACATTGTTTTAATAAAAGCTAAGTTTACATATAATAGTTTAGTGAATTTATCAATAATAAAATATGCATTCCATATATTTTATGGGAGAAATCCTATGGGTGTTTTACATTTGGTACAATTACCAATTATAGAATGAGTTAGTGATGATGGCGAATCATTTACAAAACATATATGTAGTACTTACTAGAAGAAGTAAGAAGAAAATTATAGGAAACTAATGAGAAGTATAAAGCAAAAATACATGTAAAAAGTTTGTAAATTTTTCAATAATTATATTTAATGATGTTTTACTTGATAAAAGAGATATTTTCAAAAGGCATATATAATAAGTTAAAGTAAAATAAAATTGGACCATTCAAAATTATGAAGAAAATCCATTAAATGCTTATGAGGTGGGTTTACTACATAATTTTGATATCTCTCCATAATCTAATGTTTAATATTTATTTTATTTCCATGGAGAATGTGGTGAAGGTGAAAAATATTAAGAATATATAGTAATTGATAGGTTCCAAAGAAGAAGACATGAAAGATAGTGCATGTTCTGGATAAGAAAATTATAAACACAAGACAAAGAAGTTATGATAGGTATTTGGAATATTGGGAATTATTAGAGTAGGAAGAAAAAAATAGGATTACATAATGGGAGATGAAACATATTGATAATAATAAATGGTGTCGGTAAAATCAAAGAAACTCACAGGACCTAAGTTATTTTCAACCAAAGGATAATGACGTAGAGAAAGAGGCCAAACTTCCAGAGGCCATAAATTTTGATCTATAGCTTTGTTTGAGCCCATATAAATGCCAAAACATTAGCCTCAAAAAGTTTAATGTATCCATAACCCACCCTTATAATTATGGTACATTTTAAATATCTTTTGAAAGCCATATGTGACAATTTGAGGGTCCAAAATTATAGCTTCATACTATATTCACTTTTTTCTAAAATGTATATATTGTTTATTTGTTTAACCAGACTTGAACTTTAGTTAAAATTTATCTAATGCATTAATTTTAGTTTTTAGTTTATTTTTTGATTTTTTTAGAATTTTAAGCGCTTGCATGCAAAAGTTATTAAAAATAATAGGTTGATTTTTTTATAATTTTTAGAGTTTAGTATTTTGTATGTCAACTCCAATTCTAATTTGAGGCTTATTTATGCATGCTTAATAATTAATTCAATCAATAAATATGAATCAATATTGGTTATTGTTCATAATCTTGGCCTATTGTATATTTATGTGTCTTGATAGTATGCAAGTTCATTAAGATCTCATGTACTCTTATATTTTATAGTGGCCTATTCTATGTAGACACTATGAATCTCAAACCTAAAGTTTCTTTACATGTCCCAAACTATGCTTAATTAATCACTAAATTGAAAATTTAAGTGTGGACATTATGTACATATACATGAATAAATAGTTTGAACAACTATTGTAATTGACTAGCATCCATATATGAACTAAGTAATATTTATAATTCTCACCAACTAGCCACAACCACAAATAACAACTCCATGGAAATTTAAGGTTTATTCCTTTTTTTAACCTAATATTTCATAGGCTAAGGTTTTTAATCAATATTTAATAATAATTAAAATTAGCTAATATTTAATTCAAATTTTATTTATATTCAAATACTTCCCTCTATTTTAGTAGGCATCTATTAATTTCACTAGTCATATAATATTTTTTATCTGGTGATTGCATCTTTGTCAAATAGTAATAAAACACACAGAATTTCAAATGACATAACTTAAAACGCATATAATTTACAATTATAGTAAAAATACTCATTCTTAATTAAGGGTGTTTTAATTTTTAATTACCATAATGTAGGGTATAAGGGGAAGCAAAGATTTAATATCCCTTTATTTTCACCATTTCCTTTGTCAAATTAACCTTCATTAAGAAACATATAAAACATGATTTAGTTTTAAATTTAGGGTTATAATTAATTATAATCTAATTAATTCATCTTAAAACATTTTAAATTCCTTAAGCATCCCAAATAAAGTGATCTCAATACAATAAAATTGATGACATATTAATTCTCACAATAAAATTTAATTAATATTTAAACTCCTTTCATAAAAATTATAAATAAAACAAATATACATTATTAATAAATATTGAATGACTTTATTATAATGATAATAAAGATATATTTTTATGAGAAAAAAATGATTTCATGATCCACCTATCTACCCTCATGGTGTTTGTATGAAGTTCATATGGATTTACTAAGGAATATTGTAAATTTATTATGGACATGTATAATACTTATCAACCCATTAAATGCAAGTAGATATTATGTTTTAAAATAAATATGACAATATTTTCTTATTCACTTAATATTATGGTTTGTATTAACGAATGAGCTTGAAATATGGCAGGTTCACTCAATGGATAACATTGTAAATAATAGTTAAATTAATTTCTAAAATCACACATATAAATATAAAATCAAACCAATAAAATGATTTTCAAATCAATTAGTGAGAATAAATTTGATAATGTAAAAAATAATATCAAAACATTTAAATGATAGAGTAACGTCACATTATAATAGCATCCTCAAACCCATGGTTGGCTAGCATCCAAGTGTTGTAAATGCAAATTAATCACATGATTAAAAATGAATAATTTAAATAGATGATGGACAAATTTTACATCATGATAGTAAATAAACGACTAAAAATCTAGCATTTATATCTAATGACATCTCCCAATACCTTAATGGAGGTTTTATACTATATATCCATTGTATAAATCCAAAAGACACAAAGGAATGACTAGATTCAAAGATTAATTTTGATCCTTATTCTAACACACATAAAGAAATCATAGATAATGTAAACATAAATTAATTAAGAATAATAATGTAAATGTAAATAAGACAATCCAACCACTATCTTAAAATACTAATACCACATGAGAAAATGTGAGATAATGAAAAAGATCTTATTATCATTGAAAAATTCCAAATCCTTCAACCACCTAGAAAATACAATAATAATATTTGTAAAGATTACCTTGACAATTTTTTTATTATTTCACGTCACTCATATAGTTTATCATCTAAATTCACTATGTTCTAAATTTTTTATCTCACAATCAAAATATCGTCATTTACCTTTGGAATTTCATCCATTTTATCCCAAATAATTAATTGCATTTCAGGCAATATCATTATCTAAACTAACTTAACCACCACTAAAAACTACACTTTTATTTCATGAGCTATGTTATTTATATAATTTGACTCTCTCATCATATTTATGGTAAACGTTTAATATTTGAACTAGTTTTTATACTTTTTTTTGAGTCACATATAATGAGAATAGATGATCCCCATGTTATTCTCACTTTAAGATTTATTGTGTATTCTGATTTCCTACATTATCATTTATTTATTGCAGTGTAAATGGTTTTATGGTTAGCTAAGTTTTTTAAACACAAGCCTCTTTTATATTCAATCCTTTCAACACACCTATAATATCATTTCATTTTGGATTGTCACCTTTATTTAATTACTCATTTTTGTATTTAATATCATTTTATTATTATACATCATGGTTTATAGTTCAATTAATGATAATTCACAATTAAAATTTACATGTAGATCCATTTTATGTTTCCTTCATAAATTATGTGGCCCATTTAAATTTATCACATTTATATCTTGGTGGCTATAAATAATCTTTATAATATTTTGTGGTCATGTTAATAATAATCCACATTGTAACATA
Source organism: Torreya grandis (assembly GCA_037957365.1). Classification (NCBI taxonomy): domain Eukaryota; kingdom Viridiplantae; phylum Streptophyta; class Pinopsida; order Cupressales; family Taxaceae; genus Torreya; species Torreya grandis. The sequence continues at coordinate 14,045 of JARHVA010004544.1, read as the reverse complement.
ATGTCTCCATTTGTTCATATGCTAGTTTATCATAATTTTCAATGTTTTCTTGTAGTTAAAAATAAAAATAACCCATATATATTAAGTATCTAGCATCACTACTATAAAAAAATATGGTACACTCTTTATGGTTATCTTCTAGTGAATATCCCACTCTCATTACATCAAAGAAGATAGTTTTTTATTAGCTCAATGTAAACCATTACCAAATTATCTTAATTTTGGTATATATAATATTAGAACATTTCCGAAAACCCATTTTTATTACACATTAACAACAGTAATGATGATTATTAGCAAAAAAATTGCCAACCTAAACCTTAAGTGATAGGTTGAGTTCTTATGCAGTGGTGGCTACTAACCTAGCTCGGGTGATCTGTGGCTTCTACGAAATCCTCAATTGTTAAATATAAGATCATAGATGTATTTTTGGTATAATTAGTGCCTAAAAAAATATAATTTAGATTCCATAGAATAAAATATTAGAATTTAGAAAATAGAGGGGGTGGATTGTAAGTAAGGGTGTTAAAGGAGTCAATAGTTAATAACATGTGATAATGAGGATGGCACATAATTATTTGATGTTGAAATATTTACTAACACTAGTCAGAGGGTGAATAAAAATTTAGGGGATGATGTCTTCACCTTTGTTGAAGTTGTCAAAAGGTAGACAAAAATTATCTTTCTTCGTATAAAATCATTTCCCTCAATAGCTTTTTATGGAGTACGATTGAAGGAGATTCTAGGTAGAGAACACTATATTTTACATATGGGATTGATTTGTTTCCTTTTGAAAATTTTAAAACATAGAGAACATAAAATTTGAAACCATTATTTGAATGTAAAGTGGTCAATTTAGAATGTTCCAAAGGTTTTTTATTTTCTTTATTATCTCATTTGAAAGAGAGAAATGTTATCTTCAAAAATTTCTAGAATTGGGATAAGAGATTTTTAATCATGAAGCATTAGAGACCTACCCTCAAACCATTAAAAGAAGACTCCAATGTCAAAATAGAACATGCAAAATTAGCCCAACTTCAATTCCATTTCTTGATTGACAAAAATCTGAAAGTCATATGGGACTCTTTAGGTGAATGTTTAATAATAGATGAAAACACAAATTGGGTGCATAAATATGTCTTTTCTCAAAATCTCAAGACTTTATATTCTTATAATCACCATCGAATATTTATTGAATTATAAATCCACAATAAATTTTGGAAAAACTCCCTAATTATGAAGGTTTACCTTTATATTGTCATAATGGTTTCAATACATGTCATTTGTCCATAGATTTTTGTATGATTAAGCAGAATAAGGGAGCATCCTAGTGGAAGGAACATCTAGATGACAAGGACAGTGCTTGTAGTGATATTAAAAGTGAATATATTGATAACCTTGAGGAGTCAAATCTAGAAACAACTCCTAAAATGTTAGAGGATACACTAGATGCAACCCAAGTTGATCCTTATCACCAGGAGGATCCAATAAATTATTTATTGAGGGTAGAATATTTTCATACTAAAAATGTTTTATCTAATTCAAATTATTATTTATCAACTAGCATTTATTTTAATAACCATGAACCTATTGATGCTTTGGTAGTTATCATTCCCATATTTAAAGATTCAAAGGAAGGAGGAGAATGGACAAAAGTGAGTAAAAATTTAAAAAGGTAGAGCTAAAAAGTATATGGAACAACCTATGATGATTATCAGATACAAAAAGAGATAGAAGGGTCATAATTTGTATATGTTATAATTTTTTATTCTTAGATCTACAATTTTCTCAAAATGTACTCACAACTTGGCTGAATTTACTTTGTCACTAGTAGAGGAGCTTCATGGATTTTAATTATTTTATCCTAATTTCCTCAATACAAGGTTATAGTCCCTTTCAAAAAAATCCATTTTATCCTTAATAAAAAAATCATTAACAATATTTATCTAGTATAAAGGGATATGAATAAATCATAATAATCAAGGTCTTGTTATCACAACAATAAGCATATATATCTTTTCTCATGATCAAACATTGAACTTATGTATATATAGATGAAACAAGGCTTCATAAAAATAAAATAAAATATAATATATTAATTATAATGTTTGTCCATGATTAATGCTTAACTATGAGCCTAACCTAAAATTTAGATATAAGTGTGTATCTCTATGGGTGTGTTTTTATATGTGTGTATCAGTAGGTATTTTAAAAATTTCCTTTGTGTTTATATTGAAGTATAAGTAGATTCAATATAAATAAGAAATTATTTATATGACCACAATACTATTGATACAATGTCAATGTTGGGTAGATTTAATCTCAGTCTCAATTTAAATCTGAAATTTAAATCACTATGTAAAGAGGGTTCATTAGACTATGTGTTACATGTTATTTTTTAAAATAAAAAATCCTTGTTGGATAAGTCTTAAACACAATTATTGACTTTATTTATTTTTTAAATTAAGACATGCAATAGCTATAGATTATAGTACTTATTTTTATTTTATTTTTCTTAAAGAATAAATCCATGCAATGGAAATAGATTAGACTATTTTGTTTTAACGCTAGTATTTTTATCTTTATCTTTTGAGATAGATGTAGAGTAGTCTACTTTCTAAATATGAATGTTTAGATGAAAGTTATAAGATGTCGTAATGATCTATCAAATATTATAATAAATACATTTTTCTAAAAAAACATTTTTAAGAAAAAGATAGTCAATTAAAATATTATTATATTACAAGTTTTATTTTTTATGGTATTTTAATTTTATCTTCATTTGGCACTAGAGTAATGATCAGGTAGTATGTTTTTTTTTTTATATCTCTCTAACAATACATCATTCAAAATTCTAACTCTCTTCCCAATTCCATAATTTTATGGAAATTGATATGATAATTGGAGCATTAGGATAATAACTCTTATGATATTAAAATCTTATGGTAAATTTTGTAAACTAGTTATGAAGATATAACTATTTAGGCCACTATTTCACCCAATGATAAAGAAACTAAGAATAATAACTCAAAATAATTATTTCCCTTTTAAAAAATTATAGATAAGGAAATATATACAAATATTCCATGTGAAAAGATACCCAATGATTTGTAGAATATTCTAAAATATGCTTAATAAAATAACAAGAAAATCAAAATTCTTAAGTGTATACTTTTAGGAGATAATTTTAGGATGAAGTAAGATCAAAATGTGAGTGATTACTATGTAAGTGTAAAGTATATGGTCAATAATATGGTTATACTTAGATAATATTTGAACAAAGTGGAATGTGGTGGGAAATTTATTAAGGTCTCTAACACTAAAGTGGAATCGTGTTTCCATAATAATTGAGAAAGAAAAGATTTTAAAACTCTTTACTTTAATCAGCTAAATTTATAACTTATTTTTCATGAATAAATACTGAGGGACACATGTTGATAAACTAATGAAAAGGATTTTCATCAACTTGAAGATCAAGAAGAGTGAATGTTGAAGCACTAAAAATGAAAACAAACAATGTCAAGGAAAACACAATAGTCATAAGTATTTAATAAGAAAGAAAGAAAGAAGTGTCCATTCAACAAAAAATCATAGATGCAAGTTTTGAAAGATAATTACTCAAAAATTATCACCTAAAGAGGAGTTGTAACTTTGAATGGGAATGTAGTTTAAAATAAATAAATTAAGGTATAAGTCTTAATAATGTTAATGATGATGATGAGGGTTCTTCACTATTTTTATAATTTTCATATGATGATGTTTAAAACAATCCTTAAATATTCTTAGTGACTAGATTTTGGTTTTTTCTAAGTCACATGTTACGGAATAATTTATTATTTTCTAAAAAGGTAGAGATAAAAAGTATATGGAACCACCTATGATGATTCTTAGATACAAAAGGAGATAGAAGGGTCATAATTTGTATATGTTATAATTTTTCATTCTTACTCCACAAGGTTCTCAAAACGTAGTTACAACTTGGCTGAATTTACTTTCCTTTGTCACTGGTAGAGGAGCATCATTGATTTTGATTATTTTATCATAATTTCCTTTATACAAGGTTGTAGTCCCTTTCAAAAAAATCCCTTTTATCCTTAATAAAAAAATCATTAACAATATTTATCTAGTATAAAGAGATATGAATGAATCATAATAATTAGGGTCTTGTTATAACAACCATAAGCGTTTATATCTTTACTCATGATAAAAAAATGAACTTAATTATATATAGATAAAACAAGGCTTCATAAAAATACAATATACTATATTAATTATAATTTTTGTCCATGATTAATGCTTAACTATGAGCCTAACCTAAAATTCAGATATAGGTGGGGCACTAATGTTTGTATCTCTATGGGTGTGTTTTTATATGTGTGTGTCAGTAGGTATATTAAACATTTCCTTTGTGTTTATATTGTAGTATAAGTAGATTCAATATAAATAAGAAATTATTTATATGACCACAATACTATTGATACAATGTCAATGTTGGGTAGATTTATTCTCAGTCTCACTTTAAATCTGAAATTTAACTCACTATGTAAAGAGGGTTCGTTAGACTATGTGTTACATGTTATTTTTTAAAATAAAAAATCCTTGTTGGATATGTGTGAAACACAATTTTTGACTTTATTTAGTTTTTAAATTAAGACATGCATTAGCTATAGATTATAGTACTTATTTTTATTTTATTTTTCTTAAAGAATAAATCCATGCAATGGAAATAGATTAGACTATTTTGTTTTAAAGCTAGTACTTTTATCTTTATCTTCTGAGATATATTTAGAGTAGTCTAATTTCTAAATATGAATGTTTAGATGAAAGTTATAAGATGTGGTAATGATCCATCAAATATTATAATAAATACATTTTTCTAAAAAAACATTTTTTAGAAGAAGATAGTCAATTAAAATATTATTATATTACAAGTTTATTTTTTCTATGGTATTTTAATTTTATCTTCATTTGGCACTAGAGTAATGATTAGGTAGTATGTTTTTGTTTTATATCTCTCTAACAATACATCATTCAAAATTCTAACTCTCTTCCCATTCCATAATTTTATGGAAATTGATATGATAATTGGAGCATTAGGATAATAACTCTTACGATATTAAAATCTTATGGTAAATTTTGTAAACTAGTTATGAAGATATAACTATTTAGGCCACTATTTCAGCAAATGATAAAGAAACTACGAATAATAACTCAAAATAATTATTTCCCTTTTAAAAAATTATAGATAAGGAAATATATAAAAATATTCCATGTGAAAAGATACCCAATGATTTGTAGAATATTCTAAAAAATGCTTAATAAAATAGAAATAAAATCAAAATTCTTAAGTGTATACTTTTAGGAGATAATTTTAGGATGAAGGAAGATCAAAATGTGAGTGATTACTATGTAAGTGTAAAGTATATGGTCAATAATATGGTTATACTTAGATAATGTTTGAACAAAGTGGAATGTGGTGGAAACTTTATTAAGGTCTCTAACACTAACATGGAATCGAGTTTCCATAATAATTGAGAAAGCAAAGATTTGAAAACTCTTTACTTTAATCACATAATTTTATAACATATTTTTTCATGAATAAATACTGAGGGACACATGTTGATAAACTGATGAAAAGGATTTTCATCAACTTGAAGATCATGAAGAGTGAATTTTTAAGTACTAAAAATGAAAACAAAAAATGACAAGTAAAACACAAAAGTCATAAGTATTTAATAAGAAACAAAGAAAGAAGTTTCCATTCAACAAAAAATTATAGATACAAGTTCTTAAAGATAATTACTCAAAAATTATCACCTAAAGAGGTGTTGTCAATTTGAATGTGAATGTAGTTTAAAATAAATAAATTAAGGTATAAGTGTTAATCATGTTAATGATGATGAGGAGGGTTCTTCACTATTTTTTTAAATTTCATATGATAATGTTTAAAACAAACCTTCAATATTCTTAGTGAGTGGATTTTGGTTTTTTCTAAATCACATGTTACAGAATAATTTATTATTTTCTAAAAGAGTAGAGATAAAAAGTATATGGAACCACCTATGATGATTCTCAGATATGAAAAGAGATAGAAGGGTCATAATTTGTATATGTTATAATTTTTTATTCTTAGATCCATAATGTTCTCAAAATGTAGTTGTAACTCAGCTGAATTTACTTTCCTTTGTCACTGGTAGAGGAGCATCATGGATTTTCATTATTTTATCCTAATTTACTTTCTACAAGGTTATAGTCCCTTTCAAAAAAATCCCTTTTATCCTTAATAAAAAAATCATTAACAATATTTATCTAGTATAAAGAGATATGAATAAATCATAATAATCAGGGTCTTGTTATCACAACCATAAGCATATATGTCTTTTCTCATAAAATTAAAATATAATATATTAATTGTAATATTTGTCCATGATTAATGCTTAACTATGAGCCTAACCTAAAATTCAGATATAGGTGGGGCACTAATGTTTGTATCTCTATAGGTATGTTTTTATATGTGTGTGTCAGTAGGTATTTTAAAATTTTCCTTTGTGTTTATATTGTAGTATAATTAGATTCAATATAAATAATAAATTATTTATATGACCACAATACTATTGATACAATGTCAATGTTGGGTAGATTTAATTTCAGTCTCACTTTAAATCTAAAATTTAAACCATATGTAAAGATTGTTCATTAGACTATGTGTTACATGTTATTTTTTAAAATAAAAAATCCTTGTTGGATAAGTGTTAAACACAAATTTTGAATTTATTTGTTTTATAAATTAAGACATGAAATAGATATAGATTATAGTACTTATTTTTATTTTTATTTTCTTAAGGAATAAATCCATGCAATGGAAATAGATTAGACTATTTTGTTTTAAAGCTAGAATTTTCATCTTTATCTTTTTAGATAGATTTAGAGTAGTCTACTTTCTAAATATGAATGTTTAGATGAAAGTTATAAGATGTGTTAATGATCCATCAAATATTATAATAAATACATTTTTCTAAAAAACATTTTTATATTACTATATTACAATATTATTATATTACAAGTTTATTTTTTGTATGGTATTTTAATTTTATCTTCATTTGGCACTAGAGTAATGATCAGGTAGTATGCTTTTGTTTTATATCTCTCTAACAATAGATCATTCAAAATTCTAACTCTCTTCCCATTCCATAATTTTATGGAAATTGATATGAGAATTGGAGCATTAGGATAATAACTCTTATGATATTAAAATCTTGTGGTAAATTTTGTAAACTAGTTATGAAGATATAACTATTTAGGCCACTATTTCAGCCAATGATAAAGAAACTAAGAATAAGATCTCAAAATAATTATTTCCCTTTTAAAAAACTATAGATAAGAGAATATAGAAAAATATTCCATTTGCAAAGATACCCAAGGATTTGTAGAATATTCTAAAATATGCTTAATAAAATAGCAAGCAAATCAAAATTCTTAAGTGTATACTTTTAAGAGATAATTTGAGGATGAAGTAAGATCAAACTGTGAGTGATTGCTATGTAAGTGTAAAGTATATGGTCAATAGTATGGTTATACTTATATAAAGTTTGAACAAAGTTTAATGTGGTGGAAACTTTATTAAGGTCTCTAACACTAACGTGGAATCATGTTTCCATAATAATTGAGAAAGCAAATATTTGAAAACTCTTTACTTTAATCACCTAATTTTATAACTTATTTTCTGTGAATAAATACTGAGGGACACATGTTGATAAACTGATGAAAAGGATTTTACTCAACTTGAAGAACACAAAGAGTGAATGTTGAAGCACTGAAAATGAAAACAAACAATGACAAGGAAAACACAATAGTCATAAGTATTCAATAAGATACAAAGAAAGAAGAGTCCATTCAACAAAAAATTATAAATGCAAGTTTTTAAAAATGATTACTCAAAAATTATCACCTAAAGAGGTGTTGTCACTTTGAATTGGAATGTAGTTTAAAATAAATAAATAAATGTATAAGTGTTAATAATGTTAATTATGATGAGGAGGATTCTTCACTATTTTTTTAATTTTCATCTGATAATGTTTAAAATAATCCTTAAGTATTCTTAGTGACTGGATTTGGGTTTTTTCAAAATCACATGTTACAAAATAATTTATTGTTTTCTAAAATAAATATATATATATATATATATATATATATATATATATATATATATATATATATATATATATATATATATATATATATATATATATTCAATACCAAGATCAAAATTAGTGATGTAAAATATTATACATTTTAGAAAAGAAATCTAAGGAGGTGAATACAATAAAATTTAATAAACGTGTTAATAATTTTTATTACCCTCCACACATGAAACATAATTTGTCAAGTGTTGTACATATTTTTGAAAATAATTATAAGGTTGTGTTTTATTATAAGAAATGCATAATATATCATAAGAGTTTAGGAAATAAGGTTTTTATAGTTTTACTTGTGTCTAATAATAGGATGATTCGGATCAATTTAGATAAAATAACATTACCCTCAACAACATGGTGTACAAAAATAAGAGATAGTTTTGGCACTTTTGGTATGGAAACTTGAATTTTAAAGTTTTTATGTTACTAACATAACAATAAATGTTTTAAGGTTTTATATAGGTTGGATAACACAAGGAGGTTTTTGAATGTTTTCTAAATGAAAACTTGCAAGTGAATCACTTATGAAATGCATTTCATCTAGTGTTCATCATTTACTTTAGTTGCTTCATTATGTAAGTATTTACATTCCATTACATTTATTGATGATTACTCATGGAATTATTGGGTTTATTTCCTAAAACACATAAGTTAAATATTTAAGACATTTAATAGGTTTAAATCCCTTTAAGAGAATGAAATGATTTGTATATTTGAAGTGTTTAGACACTTGTTGTGGAGATGATCTTTTTTTAAAAAAATTACCTAATAATGTGATTTGAAAGGCATCAAAAGGTATCTGAAAATCTCCTACACTCCTAAAAAAAATTAATGTAGCTAAAAGTAAGAACCATAAAATGGTTAAAATGGGAAGGAAAATTTTATAAACAAAGGATTTGATAATTTCTTTTTAGGTTGATATAATTTCTTCAATAGTAATGTTCTCAATTAGAGTACCATTATTTCACCCAAAAAAAATATTCCATATGGATCATGGTATGAAATGAATCCCAATTTCAAATATTTCAAAAGGTTGTGTTTTAAATTTTATGTTCATGTATCTTGGAATATATAAAAGGTGTAAAGTGTGTTAATATCTCAACAAAATTATAAATGAAATTCAATAAGATAAATAACATATCAACCAAGAAATTATAAAATTTATACTTAGATCTCTCTAAAAAGTTGATATCAAAAAAATATATCATCAACGTCGCTATCGTGGTTTTTATGTTTGTCTATATTTTTTTATAGTTATATGACTAGATGATAAAAATTCCCTTTATAGTTATGAGAAAAAATTTCAAATTTAAATTTCTATGAAATAAATGCATATGAAGTTTTACATTTATAGATTAATATATGCTTGAAAATTAATATGCAAAAGAATGGATCTAATGTTTAATTATGCGATATAATGAAATGAATTCAATATAATATGGAAATGGAATAATTATGTATGTAAATCAATTATACAAGATTAATTGTATAAATTCAAAAATAATATGAAATTGAAATCATAATTAAAGAAATAAGTTATTGAAAATTGTATTAAAGGATATAAGTTGAAATGTGTAATATATAAAACTAAATATTATTTATTGATAAATAACTAATCTTGTCTTTATTAAATTCATCTAGGTATTATAAGGATAGAATTGAAATTGATAAGAATGAAAAAAACAAAATAATTTTTCAATTTAGAACTACATGCAAAGTCCATAATGTCAGTATCATACCTTTCATACCAAATTGAAATTTTCATTAAATGTTTTTATGTAGAACAATTTTCATTGGCTAATAATGTAAGTACATGACCAAAGGGATAAACTCATACCTATGATTAAATTTGAAATTTTTATAAGTTAAAGTCTTTAACTTCAATGATACTTATAGAAATAATTAGCAATTAAATCCAACCTAAAAGATTAGTATTGATAAATTATTAACACATAGTCTAACAAATGTTTTTTACAATATATTTTAGTATTAACCAAAATAACATCTAAAATACAATATATAAAATAAGTTGTTTATCTTGACATGTTTCATAGCTACATAAGCTTTAAAAACTCATTGTTTTGACTTACTACCTCAAAACTCAGGTACAAATATTTTAAAAAAAAAGATAAGTATTAATTAAAATGGAAAACATACACATAAAGTTAAATATAATAATTATATAATAAATAAATTGTAACCCTCACTAACAAAACATCTAAGTCACATATAACTTAAAGGTAATGTAGACATGGAAACCCTTATCAAAGCATTATCTACATTAAAAGCCTTACAAAAACCATTGATATGAATCTAAAAACATGAGATGAAAATGAATTCAAATTACAACCTGTATAATTTGAAGTAGCATAATCAAATATTTTTTTAAAAAAATAAACAAAATGACACAATGCATTTGCAAAACTACTTCTTAAAACCTAGTAAATCAGTGTTGGTGGGGCTTAATTTTGATTTTCAACCCTACATATCATTATTTATTTTAATGATGGTTATCTATTCAACATTTTCGTTTAAATGTAACGCAATTCATAGTAGATGAAATACATATTAGATAAGGTATATATTTATTATAATTTTCTATTATTTTTGACAGGTTTTATTTTTTCAAAATTCATCCAATATAGTATAATAAAAAAAATTAATGTATTTTCCAAATAAAAAACATTCACATAACCATACATCTATTAAAACTAAGCATTGGGTACATGGCACACACTACACCATTGAATACTAAAAATGAGCTATTGAATAATATCTTTTCATTGATATTACAACCCTATTCTATATCGCATCAATAATTGGAGAGATTACGTCCAACTTTAAACTCAAATCAATGCCAATGAAAATGACAACATACATTAAAATAAATCTAGGTGAAAATATATACTTTTTTATATCTAAAAATACTTTCGTATGATTACAAAATATTCAATCGATAATTTTCATAAAGGAAATTATTTGAAAAAAGATAAATTGTATTTTTCTTAATTGGTCAATGTGAAAATTTATTTTTTCAATAATTTAAAATAACTTTATTAGTTTGTCTTTATTTTAATAAATAAAATTTATTCTATACATACATATTAAAATTAGCTATTTATTTCCTTAAAATTATAGTTCAAATATAAATAAGTCATAAATATTTTATTTGAATTAATTGATGCAAAATAATCAGTAAATTATAAATTTTTATTATAATTGACCAAAGAGAAAATAAATAGTTCTAAAGATGATTATTATATTTTATACCTTAATCATGGGAATAATAATATTTATTTTAAACTTATATGTATACATATATTTATTAATACCCAAATTTGGAGTTATTGGAAAGATATCCTTTTGATCCTCACTATTTTCAAGTAGCAACACGTTAGGACTATGACAATTTTTTTTTTTTGCATAACATATATATCTTTAAATAATCTATCTTAAAAAATTGGAATAATTAATGTTAGATTACATGTATTTCTATATCAATTTAAAGGAATGCTCACTTTAATGACATCTCAAATATTTATTATATTTCTCTTTTCATTCTTCTTCTTTAGGTTAGGACATCTCAAATGCTTTGATTATTTCTCATTTCCACTCTTATTTTTCTCTTTATCACATGACAGAGAAACATTGATATTGTGCAGTCAAAAAGGCTTAACAAAAAAATTGAATCTTTCCAATTTTATGGAGAATTAGAATTTTTAGAGCTATTATAATATATTATCTAGATGTTAGATGACATGATATATTTAGGGGTGGTATATTGGTAGTTGGATTATCCTAGACATTGTTCAAGGAAAAATAGTACAAAACCCTTGGTTAATGGGGTTTGTCCCTGAGGGAACCTTGTGCAATACCTACATGCTTCCAATTATGTAACTATTTGCTTCTATAAAATTGCACATATTCATTCACATAATCAGTTTAGATAATGATTTTTAATTAATATCACACTATGATGACATTACAGGATCATGAGGATGATACCTAAGGCATGGAAAACTACTAATTTTTGGGGTAGAGATATTAAATTGATGTCTTCTAAAAAATGAAAATAAAAGAATAATTTTAGTTCTCTTCAGTGGTAGATAATTGGTAAATGGAATGAAATAACAAAAATGGCATAACATAATCCTAAATAGTGAATATTTTATTTTGTAATTGATATAAGAAAAGTTAGAAAAATGAAATTTCATTATTCAAAATGTTTTTTAATAAAATAAACATATTAAAATTCAAAGTATCATATTATTACTTCAGGTAATTATATTGGCATAGTAGCTTTGGTATAGCTCCTAAAAATATAACTAAAATTCCCTTTATAATAACATGTCTAGATGTTATATTTAAAGTGAAAATATGATGAGATGCTATATTGTTTGGTTCTAAAAAATTATAAATAGCATATATATTTAGATTGTAGTAGAAGTTGTATAGCTATTATTGAATTTGAAAAGATTGAAGAAATAAAATAAATAATATTGTAATTGACTAAAAATAACTCCAAGGAAACATCCCATTTACAAAACTGAATAGGAATAGAAAATTTATATGCTTCCTACATTATCACATCTCTTCCACATTAATACATAACATTCCTATTTTCATACACCCTTACATATCTTCCACATTGATACATCTCATACCTCTTTTCATCCACCTCAAACTTGATTAGGGGTATCCATGATGAAATTAGACACAATTGATACTATTAGTTATGGTATTTTACAAATTTAATATAAAAAGAAACTTTTTCTTTAATTTTTTAATCTATCATTACATTAAAATTTTTAAAAAAAACTAATAATAATCAATCCAATAAATATTTTTATTTCTTAGTTACTTTTTGCAAGATCTTTTAACTTACTATAGTTATTTCATAGAATTATCATTAGTTAATTAAATCTTAGAGCACTCAACTAAGTAGATCAAAGAGATATGGATGGTAATAAAAATTGAGTTATCATGGAAGATTTTAACTTTTAAATTTTTCATATTTTGGGTTTTACTAGACTTGAGTTTTAAAATATTTTTATGGACCATCTTACCAGTAAGGATTATAGTTAAGTTTCTTAGGATTAATCTGGATGGTGGGTTGATTCATAGCATTATAGGTAGAGGTGGAATCCACATATACCATGCATGGGGTCGGTAATGGCACAAACATAAATTTTTTAAGAAAAATAATTTCCAAAATGACTTAGTATCAGATTGGATTTGGTAAAGAATAAGTCTTCATTTATTGGTAGAATGTTATGAGAAGGAAATACATCACTAGCTAGGTGAGTGTGAGTGCAACATCTTAGCATACCGAATAAACAACCTTTGACTTCTTTGTTGTTGTTTTCCATTTCCAATTTTTTAAACTTTATCATATAATGTCCACTTTCCCTTAAATTTTTTGTAGAAGCAATTCATATTGAATGACCATCATTAACTTTGAATTGAATTGTATGATTATTTATCCATTTCATTTAAAGAATTTCTCTTTAGAATCTACATTATAGCTTATTCATTGTATATTATCATAATATATTAGATGATATGATTGTGTGTTGTCAGGGATCAAGAGGATTCCTTTGTTATTTCTCTCTTAGTATTAGTATTACAACTAAAGGCACAAACCCCCAACACATTTTGGTCTAGTTAGTGTAGATTTGGAACTCACACACACAAACACAAACACACACACACACACCACACACACACACACACACACACACACACACACACACACACACACACACACACACACACACACACACACACACACACACACACACACACACACACACACACACACACACACACACACACACACACACACACAAT
>JARHVA010004543.1:1502500-1522501 GCA_037957365.1 Torreya grandis | reverse complement strand
AAGTTAACTAGAAGAAATAAATAGAATGTAGAAATACAGAGTAAACAAATTCACACTTATAGAATAATTTTTTCTAGCCAAAAATTATTTCATAAATATAGAAATTATTTCATTATCAACAATAATGAATTTTCAGTCTGTAAAAATGATTTCACTAACATAAGTAATTAATTTTCTTCATAGAATGACAATTTTGCTATTCTAGAGGATGATTTCATAACTTCAGTAAAATTTTGCTATTAGACCTATAAAGACCATAAATATAAAACATAGAGAAATAGGGGAACAAATTCATGTTTTAAAGATAATTTTGATGCTAATGTTAATGATTTCATAGCTAATTAATATGAATTCATAGTTTGGAATAATGATTCCAGTAAAAATGTTGTCAAATTCATAGTTTGCCTATAATAGAGAGTTATAAACAATTGAAAACACAAACATAATCAGAAAGTGAACATAAAAATGATGGTGGAAAAAAAGTTAGGATAAATATAGTAAAAATATGACAAAAAATGATTTTGTTATGATGGGGTACAATTTTGTAACTAATGTTTCTAATTCTGTAGTTACATAGTGATTGCATGCAACTAATAAAAAAATGTCAAAAATGACCCATTGTTTGAATTGATAATCACAAACCCAAGATTAAATGTATATACAAATACAAATAACAAAAATAAAATCAAAATGGATTTTAAATTAGATTACTACGAATGTAGGATGAAAAATATGAGGTAAATGTCCCACCAAGTGTGCCAAAATGTATCAAACTAAATATATAGATGTTCTAAGAAACCAACTAATAATATAATGTTAATATAAGCTAAATTCAACCTAATTATAGAGAAAAATATAAGGAAAATATTAAAAGAAAAGTTATAAATTAAATATGCATGTTTCATCCATTGAGATGTAAACTTGATTTGTTATTCAAAATGTGGATGATCACTCTTCTAATGCAAGGTAAAATATGGGTAGTGTTTTGATGTAAAAAGGAGTTTTTTTATGTTTTGATTTGCTTATATTCACTTGTGAATTTTATTGACTTCATTAGCATAAGTCAAGATGATGAAATTTATGGTGTTCATACTTATTTATAGAGTTCTAGAGGAAGATCCAATTGTGGATGAATATTTGGATATTTTAAATAGTCTATATAATCTACAGTGGCTAATGATTCCTTATCCATGAGGATGATGACCATTTAAAATGGTTGAGAGAAGTATGGAAATGGTTAACTAAGTTACCAAGAATGATTCAAACTTTAAAACTCAAAGTATGACTCAAAGGAAGTTGAGTAAGTTGTGGGTTTGGATGGGATGAGTCAACATGTGAGGGAGAATAAGGTGGAAGATGTTGGGTGAGGTATAAAATCTAGATTTAGTATTTAAATAAGGATTGAAAAGTGGGCATAATTACTTAATTTTATTTATTCAATTATTTGAATTTGGATGGAGATTAATAAGAATGATTAATAGGTTTTAGGTGAATTTTGATAATAAATTTAATTTAGGTGTCTAAACTCTTAAAGATTAGTATTCTAAAATTAATAATTATTTTAAAGAACATGGTTTCTCTAGATATTATTCAGATATTGATCTCTTTTTTAAAGTTGAAAATGGTCATTTAATCTTGATGGTATTATATTTTGATGATATTATGATTAAAAATGATCTAATTAGTTTAATTCATAAGTATACGGATAAACTAAGTCAATGAAATAATTGATTTAATAATTATGTATCATTTTTTAGGAATGGTTATATTTCGGTATAAAAATTCAATTATTGTATCACAATTTTAGTATGCACATAATATTCTTATTAAGTTTAATATTATTTATTTTAAGTATACATCTACTCCTATTGAAGTTAGTGTTAAAATTGATCCAAAACCTTCAAGTGAAAAAGTTAACCCTACTCTATACAGATAGCTTGTTGATAGTTTGATTTATCTAAAAATTAATAGGCCAAATATTTCATATGCTATTGGTGTTGTTTCTATATGTAAGAAGGATATATATTTCTATCATTATAAATTAGAAAAATTTATACTTCATTATATCAAAGGAGTTCTATAAATTTTTATTTATTTTACTAATAGTCATGTGTTCTTTCTTCTTCACTATATTTCTTATCATTGTAAAAAATTGTAATAGATCACATTATGATTTTTTTTAAAACTTCATGTTAAAGTTTTAATTTTGTACCCCAATACTTTAAATCATGTTTTATTGGAGGTCCTTATGTTATAAAAGGCTCCAATAAAGCTTAGATGATTATTTATGATAAACTATGAGATGTAGTCTCATGATCATTATATATTTATCTTAATTTGAGTAATTTATGGATTATATTTCATTCTGTTTCAAAATTTGATGTTTTTCATGATGAAGGTTTTTAAATCCTTCAAATTTACATATAGTATAATATAATATTAAGGTGACTATGGCATGCATCCCCACTTATCATTAAAGGGTAGTGTTAGAACATTTAATGATTACGTGGTATTTTTTAGACTCTTAGTATAGTTTGGTATAATTAAATAATAATGATTTATTATTTATTAATAGTAGGTGAAAACCTCATGTAAATAAATAATAAAACATATTTGTTTATTTACTATGAATTATTTAAATGATTCTCAGGATAGGTCGACCTATTTGTTACAATGGTCACCTCTCTTCATCCAAATTATAGATAGCATTTTACCTCTATTTTATTATAGTCTTGATGAATTAGAAAACACTTGATTAAATATCAATTATTGAGTTATATTTGCATGTGTCATATATATTACAGTGGTTTTTAAAGGCTTGCTTGGGAGCAAGTGAGAAGTTAAAAGCTTTGTATTAGGGGAATAGTTTCTCAATTATATGAATATCATCTTTGTGGCTTTTTTTACCTCTCAAGGTTTTATCATGATAATATTTGTGTCATGTGTATATTTATCTATGAAATTTGATTATTATATGCTTTTCTAATCATTTAAATTCTTGATATCCTATGTATGTTCATTCCATATGTATTGCTTCATGAATTATTTCAATATCCATCTATTGGTCCATAGGATTTGGAAAAGACATATTTTCTACTTGTAAATATAGAAAATGAAATTTATTCTCCAAATAAAATGTTATGCCTTTAACCTTTAGTGTGTCTAGGAATATGTGTGGCCAACTTGTGGCTTACATACCTCTTTTATATTCTTGTTACATTTCTCTATGTTCTTAGTTATGTTATCCTATGGAATAACTATGGCTAAGTAGACTATATATAGGAGGTAGTGGTTAGTCTTTGATCATCATGTTAAGTATTCTACTCTTAGTGCATTGTTATGGAGGTTTCCCCCTTGAAGTAACTTTGCTATATTATATAGTATTCTGCCCTGCTATCAATTATTGCTATGTGATCTCTCATATTTGCTTATTCTTTGTGATATATAATCATTCTATGTAAACATTTAATTAATTTCATTACAAAAAGAGTACTTTAGATGAAAATACTAAGGAGAGAGATGACATTTTTATAATGTCATAAAAATAATATGAACCACTAGAATATTACTTGGAAAGATTTAAATTTAGCCTACAAATTTTTAAACAATATATTTTGGACAAAGAAGCTCTTAAATATGTATCTTTGATAGGTTTAACTCATTAATTCTTGGAACATTTGGATAGTATAACCATAATCTCATTAAATATATACATATTCTAGTCCAAGTTGAAACTTGAAAATGACTTTTTTGTTTTGTTTTTATAATATCTATATTGGAATTTAGTTTCTCTATTATTAGATTATATATATATATATATATATATATATATACATATACACACACACACATATATATATATATATATATATATATATATACATATATATATATATATATATGTATATATATATATATATATATACATATACATATACATATATATATATATATATATATATACATATATATACATATACATATATATATATACATATACATATATATATATGTATATATATATATATATATATGTATGTATGTATATATATATATATATGTATATATGTATATATATATATATCTATGTATATATATATGTATATATATATATATATATATATATATATATATATATATATATATATATATATATATATAACAATTAAATATAATGTATACTTTATAGAATTTTAAGGTTATATTATAATTCATATTATTATACATATGCATGTATTTAATGAAATGTTGTTTTTATGGGGGGAGGATATTTGTCTCAAATTACTTTGGAATATATATCCCAATTGTGATAAAAAACCAGTAATCTATGATGAAAAAGATCCACCATAATAGATTTATACCATCATCATCCAAAGCTACCAAGGAGTATTGTGTATGGATTTCATAAAAAAATTCCATGATATTAGGCATGATATCATTAATCATAAGGATACATAATTGGATACACTACATTTATAAAGAAATCAAGAACAATGTGAAAATGGCATAATAATCGATTACCTTGATTTCCTTTAGAGGAAAGAATGACATATAGTTCAAACTACTCATGTAAAGGTATCAATTATAATGGATTAAAACCATTTTTTTTTTAACTCCATGAAATTTTAAGATATCCATTTTAGGTATTATATGTTGAAAAAACAAAACCATGGTAATAATGACCAAAAAATTCATCAATTCCATCAGATCTTTCATTTTAAAATTCATAATTTCTATATACTTCTCTTGATAATTAGTATGGAATAGCTAATTGGAGTCAAATTACCCAAATTCCACCAAAAAATTAATTGGTCTCTTAAAAATCCTCAATATTCCACTAACTATTAGCATATTCAAGGATAAAAATAGTAGTCACAATATCATAATATGTAGTGGTAACAATTTATAAATCCATATCATCAAACAATGGATGGTAAATCATCATTATCATCATAAAAAAATGGATTATTGAAATAATTATAATGATATAAAACAATTAATTCCTTAAAAAAAAAAGTCTTTGTCCAACATCTACTTACCCAACCTACACCCAATCCCAATGGTAAATTATCCTAAATAATATGTAATATTGAAAATATGATATATACCACATATAAAATGGATTTTAATGATGTTAAAATCCACTTAAGTAATGTTATCCATAATACAAACACTCTCATAATAATATACCTATATGAGGAGGTTTGTGAACACATAAATAACCCACCATAACCATCCAATAATGAACTTAATTTTTTTACTAATTACATCAGCTAGTTAAGTTTAAACTACAAACTCTCCTTTTCCTAAATACATCAATCAAATAAGGAAGGATCCCTAGATAGAATTTGATTTTGTGGAGGTAATTTAGCTTTTATGTGTTTGTATAGTTTTTATTTCAAGACATTAATTATGCACCCATCTACATTGAGGACATCTATGAAATATGCTTATAAAAACCTTGTTCAAGAAGAAATATGTAAAAAATGTTAATTTTTTGGATATTTGGTTGATATCATATTGGAAAGAATTGTTCCTCCTAAATATTATAACATTACTAACCTAGTTTTATATGTGCATATATTAGGACTCATCATCCAAATAACTCTAACTAAATTAGGAATTATTATCAATGTCATGACTAGGGAGACCATGTAGAAACATAAGATATAGATCCTTTTTAAAAATACAATCATTCTCTAAATGATTGATAAATATATTGTTTGGCTTGAAGGGGTGACTGAATTTTTTTTCATATCTATTGATTCATGGAAATAACTAGATGACTTTAAGGTCCTACAACTAAAGTCTAGTTTTGGGGGTATGATATCATACTAGGAAGACTTTGGTTGGAAACATCATATGTTTGAGTCATATGTAAGTTGAGAAACATAGTCATATCTAATAGGAGTAACATAATAAAATAGTAATATACCCTTGTGTTAAACCTTCATTATAAAAATAACCACCTCTTTGGTTGGAAATAAAATAAAATGACCAAGCATGCATTCAACATATATTCACCATTTATCATTCACTAAATTCACTAGATGAGGACACAATAATTTCAAAAAAATTACAAAAAATATATGTAATAGATTAAATGGTGGATAATTTTCTTCCATACATGCAATACCTCCTTAAAAGTATATATTTATAATGAATCCAATGATATTATACATGTGGAATGTTATCATATTTCCATATGTAATCAAATGCCTAAAGTTATAATGAGATAACCAAGAAGAGTGATGTGTTAGTTTTCTTCAAATTGGTTTATGCTCATTAAGTAGAACACACATGTTGAGTTTGTTGAACTAACCTAATGAGGTAATGTATTTTATGTCTTCTCAGATGATATAGTCTATATCAATATCTACCTATTCCTTAAAAATTATCATTTAAGGAAGTGAATTGTCTAGCTAAAAAATCCCTAAAATATCTTGATTTAAAAATATCCAAATGATGTAGATTTGGCTAATTTTTATTAAATTAATCAGTTTATTTTACTATAACAACTATGTATAGCCTTATATGTGAGTAAAATGGATTAGGTATAAAGGTTATCTTTTTGAATAGTTAATAGATGGATCTTAATGGTTAGTTTTTCTCATAATAACCTTTGTTATTCATCTCGGCATTCTAATCAGATAATAATTATGTTTTGAAATGACTTAGAATGAAATAACTCTATTGGTAGCTCATATTATATGTTTATTTTGATATTATCCACTTGAAAATGATTGGGAATTCATTTTAAATGTCATACAATGTGTTGATGTGATTTTTATGAGAGAATTATCCAAGGGTGTATGAATGGTTTGTTAAGTTTGGTAATTTTATTACTATATGGTTTTTATTTTAAAAAACTTTTAATTTATTGGTATTATTTACTAAAGTTTTAAATGATTATCATTTTGAAAATTAGAAAGGTATCCATTAGATTTTAATGTATTTGTCATGACAAAATGATTTTAGTTAGTGAAATGTAATAAACTAAAACTAGGATAATTATTTAAGTGAAAATAAAATTTCTTTAAATACATGAACTTATTTTTATTTTATATTTATTTTCAAGATGTTATGGATTTTCAAGTGAATTAGAAAAAAAATTTAACTATTCGAATGTTTCTTGATATTATGAATTCATATAAAATTAATTGTGAGGATGGAAATGCAAAACTAATTCCTATTTTGGAATGAGTATAAACTAATGATGAGGAATGGGTCTAAGATATAAAATGTATGGTTGAAAATTTCCCTAAATTTTTTATTATTTATTTGATGTATGCATGAAACTAAATATATATGAATGCTGGAAATCAAAACTAAATTCAAACATTTTATGTTTAAAGATTGTTTTTTTTCTAATATATTATATGTAGATCCCTATCTATTATTACTATGTTTTTGTTATTTAAAATGTATTAAATGCATACAAAAATAAGACTATTATTGAAAGAGAATATATAATTTGATAATTTATATTTTTATTATTTTCTAAATGTATTATTCAAATGAAATAATGATACAATTATTTGATTTTTATGGATACAAAACTAAAACAAAACTAACTTATAAAATAGATAAGATAAATCTTATAATTTTGATATTTAATATGAAATTATAGGATGATTTAAATCTAATGATTTTATTTATAACATTTTAAGATTAAGGTAAACCCACCTTTGATTAATTTTATTTATAACATGTTGTTGGGTCTATATATTTAAATTAAATTTTAAGAAACTAGATGATTTGCAATGCTAGAAATTGAAAGAATTGATTATTGGTTTTGTTATTTATAAAATTCATAGCATATTTTTAAGAGATAAAATATAATATATAGAAAATAATAAAACTAAAAATAGTAAGCTCGAACCTTGTCAAATTTAGATGATAATTCTAGAGAAGAATATTGTAGTAGTGATCAAACCCTTGTGTTTTATCTCCAATGTGGTTTCTAAATGTCAGAGTGTGTATCAATAAGAGGATGTGAAATTAAAAAGGTAAAGTAGGTATGTGGCTTGATATGAAAAATGGAAGAGTATTGGATACTAGTTCTTGAATTTTTTTGATATTAATATCATCATCAATAGGCATATTTGTATAAATGGTTAAATTTTTCTATGTGAGAGTCAAGAATATTTTACTACAATATCAATATGAATTATTGGGGACATAGCATGGTTGATTTTGATTTGAAACTGAGAGTGAAGTAGATTTTTTTCAGTTAATTTAACTAATATTTAGTCAAAGAGATTGAGTTATTTATATATACAAATTAATATTTTTATCTCCTTATATTTATAAATCTAACTTCTAATCTATGTTGCATATTGTTCTAGTTTTTATCACCCAAATAACCAACTTATAAATTAGCATAGGTGTTTTAATAACACCAATTACTTTTTTGTGTTTAAAGTTGTAATTTATTCAAGTCAATTAATAAATCATTCACTTCAATAATTAAGCATAGTATTAAGAGCAAAATATAAATAATTTATGAATACCTCACACTTATCACATGCAAGTGATTTGGTGAAGACATATGCATGATAATCTTAGGGAAAATATAGAGTTGAATGTTCTGTTATTTAATATGTTATGGTATAAAATGGACTTGGAACTTTATGTGATTATTTCACTCATGAAAATTGTATTATGGAAAAATTGTACAAACACATTGTGTATAGTTTACAAAACCACTGACTATACTGATGGTAATCCCAATGCTAAAAGTATGTGTCATATCCATATCACTTCATAGATATCTCATGTTACTGGATGAAATAATGCTTAATTGTAATATTAAGAAACAAAGTTATAATTCTTTCTCCCTCATGAGATAGTAATAAATACCATAAATAAATAAAATATAAATGTGGATATCATGTCATTAATAGAGTGTACATGATCTATGCCCATGTGTATTGTTAAAAATAAAAAAAATTATTTTTCTTATACTATAGGCCATGCTACAAAGTACCTTGAATATATCTCAATATTATCTTTGTTTTCTTTATAGTGACTTATCTTTGTTCTTATCATGAATCTTGATAGATAACTAAAAAAATAACTAATATTTATCCTAGTGTAATTCAATTCAATGATACTCCAAATCAACTTATGATAGAGAGTGTAATTTATTGGTGGTGATGGACATGAATGAGACAACTAAAATATTATAATTAAATTACTTATATGTTTACACAAAATGATTATATATCACATAAAATAAGTAAATATGAGAGATCACACAACAATAATCGATAAAATAATAATACTAGATAATATAGCAAATCCACTTTGAGGTGACAACCTCCAAAATAACACACTAAGATCATAATGCTTAACATAATGATAAAATAATAACCAATACCTCTTATATATAGTCTACTTAGCCATGGTTATTCCATAGGCTGACCTAACTAAGAACATAGAGAAATGTAACAAGAATATAAAAGAGGTATGTAAGCCATAAGTTGGCAACACATATCCCTAGACACACCAAAGGTTAAGGGCATAGCATGCCCCTCCAATTCAAAATAATGTTATCCTTAATGTTGAGTCAACTCTAGATGCTACTACATAAAAGATTCATGCTCCCAAGTGGCATCTTCACAAGGTAGATTCTTCCATTTGATCAGGTACTCTTTAATCACTCTATATCATAGTTACTTAGTGCACATTTGAAGGATTGCCTCACGACCAAGAATAACTCTTCCTTCCTCATCCAATTCTGGTAACTCAATTTGAGTAGCAACTCTATGTCCAATGAATTTGTTTAGGCATGATATATGAAATACTGGATGTATGCATGTGGAAGAAGGAAAATCTAACTTGTAGGCCACACTACCAATTTTTTTCAAGATTTGATAAGGCCCATAATACTTAGGGGACAACTTGTTATCCTTTTTATACCACTTCAAGGACATATACTTATATGGTTTCAAATAAACAAATAACCAATCACCAATTTAAAAATGCCTCTCACTCCTATGTTGATTGGCCTGTTGCGTCATGAAATTATGGGCCATGGCTAAATTTTCATGAAAACTTGAAAGAACTTCTTGTTGATGGTGAATATGTTATTCAACTGCATGAACCTTTGGATGGACCTTCAAGGTTGAAGTGATGGATGGAGGGTGGTATCCATATAATGTGAGAAAAGGAGACATTTTGAAATAACTATGAATATAAGTATTATACCACCTTTCAACAAGTGGCAACCAATAAACCCATTTATCTTGTTTATCAGAAACAAAACAATAGAGATATCCTTCAAGAAATTTTTTGACTACCTCAATTTTTCCATCTAATTTAGGATGATAGGATGAAATAAGAGCCAACTAGATGCCCAAACATGCAAATAACTCAATCCAAAAATTGATAGTGAAAATGGGATCTCTATCACTAATAATGATCTTAGGGGTACCATGCAATTTTCTAATTGTATTGAGAAAAGTAAAAGTTACTGTACTAGAAACAAATGGATATGATAAAGAAAAAAAATGAGCATACTTACTAAGATGATCTACCATAACCATGATAACATTTTGACCATCATATCTTGGTAACCCTATAATGAAATCCATAGACACCTCTTCCCAATGTTGGATAGGGATGGATAAAAGTTGTAAAAGACTTGGGATTTTGATGGTTTATCCTTTATTTTATTGATAGATTATACATTTAGCCACATATTTTTGGACATCCCCCTTGAGTCCTTCCCAAAAAAAATCTTGCTTGATTATATTGTAGGTCTTCAAAAATCCTGAATGAACCCCAATTGGAGTTGCATGAAGTTCTTGAATAATATTTTGTTTCAGAAAAGAATTATTACATACGTATAATCTATATTTATACCATAATACATTACCCTTCCATGTGATTTTTTAAAATCCAACCAAACTTTGTTGAATATTTTGAATCAAATCATGGGTATCACTATTATTATCCCATTTTGATCGTGCTTCCTCTAACCAATCTACCTATAGAATGGTCATAGCAATAGAGAAAACTCATCTAATTCATCCTTCCTAGGTAGTGCATCTACCACTACATTGTCCTTTCCTTTCTTGTAAACTATTTCAAAATCATATCCTAAGATATTAGTTACCCATTTTTATTATTATTCAGATGAAAACCTTTGTTCCAAAAAATATTTGAGACTATTATGATCAGTCTTTACCTGAAAGTGATGACCCATCAAATAAGGCCTATATTATTTGACTACATGAAAAATGGCCATCATTTCCTTCTCATAAATGAGCTTGTGATGATTTTTACCCTTTAGTTGATTAATTTAAAATTAAAGTGGTCTGCCTTATTGCATGAGTAAAACACTGATACCATATATAGATGCATCACATTCAACCATTAAAGTCTTAGAAAAATTAGGAGTGGCCAACACTAGAGTGGTGCACATAGCCAATTTAAATTATTCAAATGCCCTAGTAGCTATGTCATTCCACTAAAAAGAGTCTTTATTCAACAAAGAGGTGAGTGGGACTGAAATGCTACCATAATTTTTGACAAACCTGTGATAGTAACTAGTTAGCCCCAGAAATCCCCTTAGTTGTTTGAGTGTCTTAGGAATCAACCAGTCCACCATTACTTAAATTTTTTTAGGATCCACTTTCACTCCTACATTTGAACCTAAATGACACAAATACTCAACCTTACAAGCTCCAAAAGTACATTTGGAAGGTTTGGCATACAATTGATGTTGTTCTAGAATTGTGAGTACCTGTTTCACATGGTGCAAATGGTCTTCCCAATATTTACTATAAATGAGGATATCAACAAAAAATACCATAATAAATTTCCTCAAAAATTATCTAAAAATAGTATTCATCAAAACTCTAAAAGGTTGATGGAGAATTTATTAACTCAAAAGGCATAACCAAAAACTCATAATGGCCCCCATGAAACCTGAAGCAATTTTGGGTATGTATTCATCATTGATCTAGATTTGATGATACCCAAAAGGTAGATCTAACTTGGTAAAATAAAGAGAACCATTTAATTCATATAGAAAATCATCAATGATAGGAATAGAAAACTTATCTTTGATAGTGTAATTTTTGAGTTCTCTGTAGTCAGGTCACATCCTCCAAGTGTCATCTTTCTTTCTAACCATGACAAATAGTGAATAATATTAACTTTGGATATGATAAATTATTATTGTATCCAACATCTCCTATACCATATTTTAAATTTCATTTTTTTGGTCATAGGGATACTTGTATGGCTTGATATTTGGTGGTGTACTACTAGGAATAGGTTTGATATCATGATCATGCATGTGGCTAGGTTGAAATCCTTTCAGCATGTCACCAAAAACAACTGAATGGGTATCAATCACTTGTTACATATCAAGAGTTTTAGATGGTTGAGTTGGCTTAAATTCCATGGAAAATAAGTGAGCTACAAATCCTTCATCACCCTTTTGAAGAATCTTTTTATTTTGATGGGAGATAACTATTTGTGGAGATTTATCCCTTAATTCCCTTAGCTCAAATGTCCTTCCCTCATAAATAAATCACATGAATAATTCTTGGAAATTCATCTCAATAGTGCCCAAAGTGGTGAGACACTATACTCCCATAACAATGTTAGCTCCCCCCATGGGAATAGAAAACATATAAGAATCCAACAAGTATTCTCCCATGTCCAACTTACTACTTTGGAATTTTACTAGGTAATTGACAATACCACCATCTACAATCATGACCTAAAATTTTGGAGAAGGATAAATGAAACAATTCAAGTGAGAAACCAACTTACTATTGTGAAGTTGTGTGTGATCCCAAAATCAATCAATACCATGACCTTCTATTTCTTTAGGAAACGCACCACCTTAAGAGTTTAGGGAGTAATAAAAAATGAAAGAGCATGATAGGAAATAGTAGGCTAAGAGTCTTCAGATTCCTTCTTGAGACCTTATTCATCCTCACCAATTGCCTCCTCCTCCTCCTCATCATCATCCTCATTGGCACCTTCAATGTAAAACAACTTTTTTTTAGTATAATGTTGGTCTTTGCTCCATTTGATATCAAAACCATAACACAACCCTTCGGTTCACTTATTCTTAATTTGTCAAGGTGTCAATTTGGTGGGTTGAGGATATGATAGTGTAGGAAAGGTGTGATCATGAATAGTAGTGAAGGTTTTCTATTTGACCATCTCTTTTACCTCTACCATGTGTGAATATGAAATAGATTCTAATATAGAATCTAGGTTAAACATCTAAACATCCAATTGGATTCTATCTTTGAGGCCACTCAAAAATAGATCAGTCAATTTTTCCTTAGTGATGTCTTTTACCCATAAGGATAGATTCTGAAATTGATGAATATAATCCTTCACAGATCTTATTTTACATAGTTTGGCTAATTGGTTGAAGTATTTCTCAAGGATATTATTCTAATAATGATCTAGCAACTCATCAATAAAAATATACCATGTAACAGGAGCACCATTCTTTCTATTTTGAGCACACAACTAGTGATACCAAATGAACTACTTAGGTTCTAGATACATAGATGCAACTATCGCGTTTTGATAAATAAGAGTTTGATATAGATCAAATAAATTCTCAATTTGGGTAATCCAAGTGAGAGGATCCTTACCATCAAACTTACCCATGTCCACTTTTGGCAACACCAGTTTCACACCAAAATTAGAGTTATTAATGTTGAGAGGAGGAACTAAATGATGAAGTGAAGGGTTATTTAACTATAACTAAGATAAAAGGGTAGCCAATTGAGTAATGATCTAATTAAATTGAGTGTGAACCCCATTAATCTCTCTGTGAATCTTTGAAACATCAATTTGAATTTCAATAAAGTCATCATGCTACACCAAGCCCTTTATGTTAGCCTGAAGTTGAGAAATCAATAGATCTAAAGTTTTTGATTCCATGTCACTAGTAGGAGTCTTAGGAGTTTCTTGCCCCCCTTTTTCCTCGTGTAGGACCTGCCATATA
The DNA here is from genome assembly GCA_037957365.1 of Torreya grandis. Taxonomy (NCBI): domain Eukaryota; kingdom Viridiplantae; phylum Streptophyta; class Pinopsida; order Cupressales; family Taxaceae; genus Torreya; species Torreya grandis. Next base: position 1,508,508 of record JARHVA010004543.1, on the reverse strand, counting down.
CAAACCCTAAGAGGTTTTTTTCCTTGAAAAAGTGTAATAAGAGATAGTATTGTTGTGATCACTTCCCCAAGATGAATGTAATGACTACATTTATGTATTAGGGTAAAACAATTTGGCACCAAAAAAGTGTATCGAAAGAATATACCATTGTGATCATCTCACTGAGATGAATCCAATGACTAAAATTGTGCCAAGCAAAAAAAATTCTAGACTTTTTTTTCTTTTTTTTAATTATTTTTTTATCAAAAATGCATTTAAAAAAATATTGCACTGATAGAAAAAATTAATTCTTCTCATATTGCAATTTATGTTTTATCACTCCTTTCTCTCTCAGAAGTTATGCCTCACCACTTGTCAAAATCGAAGCTTTGATATAACTTGTAATGAAATTACTTAGATGTTTACATAAAATGAATATATATCACATAGAATAAGTAAATATGATAGATCACACAATAATAATTGACTATAGAGTAGAATACTGGATAATATAGTAAAGCCATGTCAAGGGGGAAACCTCCACAAAAATACACTAAGAGCAAAATACTTAACATGATGATCAAAGACTAACCACTACCTATTATATAGTCTATTTATCCATGGTTATTCTATAGGTTGACCTAACTAAGAACATAGAGAAATGCAACAAGAATATAAAAGAGGTATGTAAGCCACAAGTTGGCCACACATATCCCTAAACATGCCAAAGGTTAAGGGTGTAGTAATTATTATTTTCATGGGTATTACAATAGGATTACAAACCCTCAGCTATAATTTCTTAATCATTTTATTTACATATTTATATTGAGACCTCTAAATCAAAACATTAATGAAAACATTAATGAAGTATCTTGATATTTGTCATGCCAAAATATCACTTAAGATCATTCTTTTTTTCATCAATAATATTCAATGAGTTTCCATTGATAACTACATCATCGACATATACAATAAAAATCACATCTTCCCCACATTTCTCCTTGAGGTAGAGGTTTAGATCATATGGACTCTATGATCAATGATTAAAAATATGCTCATAAAATTAGATATATAAGGCTTGTTGAGCTTGTTTGAGATAATACAGTGACTTGATGAATCTACATAACTTTATTTCTTGACCAAATGCAATAAAAACCTTTATTAGGGTAATGTAGAGTTATTTTTATAGATATATGTTCATGAAGGGATTATTTGCATCCATCAAATGGGTTTTCCATATGAATTAAGAATCCATACCAAAGAACATTTTGATAGTCTTTATCTTGGTTATGAGAGAAAACATTTCCTCATAGTTATTGTATTTTTTTAGGTAGCTCTTTGATACAATTATTTCCTTATACTTGTCAATTTTTCCATATGATTTATACTTTATCTTAAAGACCCACTTCAAAAAATGGACTAATTACTTATTGGAAGATAAACAAGATTCCAAGCATATTTATTCATTAATTATTGAAACTCTACATCCATGGCCTCTTTCTAAGGTTTTGAGTGTTAGGACTCACGAACTATTGAGAGCTCAAATTATTTTATAACTGTACTCTTAAGGGCCAAATTAACCTCTTCATGGGCCATCCTACAAGTTGTCAGTCATGATGTGGAAGTGTTTTAGACTCCAACTTTTCTTTTTAGTCTTGAATTATAATTTTATAAAATGACATGTTGAACAATATTAGTGGGTGGTGCATTTGGAGGACATGCTTGACCATCATCATTTTCATCATCCTAATTGCCACTATCAAACTTATAATTGTTTACACGATTAATGCTTATAGCAGGTTCATGTGTGGAGGGTGGATTGGAATCATCCTTCTCATAAAATATAACATCTTTGATAATTGAGAAATTTTTGGTTTTAGGATCCATGATTTTTTAGGAATTTGAATGTTCAATATACCTAATAAATACACATTAAAAATAATTTGCATCCAACTTATTGCAAATGTGCACAACTTTTGTAACCAAAAACGTGAGGGCGTGAAATTTAAGGATTCTTTCCTGATTGTGCTTCCATGTGAGTGATAAAATTGAGATCCTTTATGGGTTCATGATTGAGTAAGTGAATTATTTTTTTAATTGATTCTACCCAATCTGGACAGGGTAATTATTCAACATACTTTGCATCATTTCAAAAATAGTAAGACTATATCACTCAAAAACATCATTTTAATATGGACAATAAAGAATATTTACTTTATGGTGAAAACTATGTGCTTTCAAAAATATAAAGAATTAATTTCTGGTGTATTTCCCCATGAGCTAAGTAGAGGATAAGTATTTTACAACCAGATTATTTTTCAACTAGGTATTTGAATAATTCAAAGGATTTATCCTTGGTATTCATGTACTATACCAATTTTTTGCATTATTTTTCATAAAAAATTAAATATGTAAATCCATTGACACTAGGAGTGAAAAATTTATACAAATATGTGGCACTATATCTAATGGACTAATTCACCAATATATACTTATGTCATATAGAGTTCAATGTTGTTTTACAACTAGGTAAATAGAGCATAAAAATTTGATATTAGTTTATGAGGGAATACCTCTTACCATTTTGTGTTAGTTCAGTACAATTAGTTAGTAAAACATGAAATATATATATCTCATGTGCCACAAATTGGTTGAATTTTACATCTAACAACTAGAGTTTTTCTTTCTTTGTGGAAAACATCAAGCCAAGACATTTTTAGCTACACTTCAAGATCTTGCGATAATTTTTGAACTTATATACTTGTCTCAAATGAGACAATAATTTTTTCATATTATTTATCAAATTAATATGTATGTATAACTAGGTTTAGATCATATGGACTCTATGATCCATGATTAAAAATTTGCCCATAAAATTAGATATATAAGGCTTGTTGAGCTTGTTTGAGATAATATAGTGACTTGGTGAGTTTACATAACTTTATTTCTTGACCAAATGCAATAAAATCCTTTGTTAGGGTCATGTAGAGTTATTTTTATAGATATATGTTCATGAAGGGATTATTTGCATCCATCAAATGGGTTTTCCATCTGAATTGAGAATCCATACCAAAGAACATTTTGATAGTCTTTATCTTGGTTATGAGAGAAAAAATTTCCTCATAGTCATTATATTTTTTTACGTAGCTCTTTGATACAATTATTTCCTTATACTTGTCAATGTTTCCATATGATTTATACTTTATCTTAAAGACCCACTTCAAAAAATGGGCTAATTACTTATTGGAAGATAAACAAGATTCCAAGCATATTTATTCATTAATTATTGAAACTCTACATCCATGGCCTCTTTCTAGGGTTTTGAGTGTTAGGACTCATGAACTATTGAGAGCTCAAATTATTTTATAAGTGTGCTCATAAGGGCTAAATTAACCTCTTCATGGGCCATCTTACAAGTTGTTAGTCATGATGTGGAAGTGTTTTAGACTCCAACTTTTCTTTTTAGTCTTGAATTATAATTTTATAAAATGACATGTTGAACAATATTAGTGGGTGGTGCATTTTGAGGACATGCTTGACCATCATAATTTTCATCATCCTAATTGCCACTATCAAACATATAATTTTTTACATGATTAATGCTTATAGCAGGTTCATGTGTGGAGGGTGGATTGGAATCATCCTTCTCATAAAATATAACATCTTTGATAATTGATAAATTTTTGGTTTTAGGATCCATGATTTTTTAGGAATTTGAATGTTCAATATACCTAATAAATACCCATTAAAAATAATTTGCATCCAACTTACTGTAAATGTGCACAATTTTTGTAACCAAAAACGTGAGGGTGTGAAATTTAAGGATTCTTCCCTGATTGTGCTTCCATGTGAGAGATAAAATTGAGATCCTTTATGGGTTCATGATTGAATAAGTGAATTATTTTCTTAATTGATTCTACCCAATATGGACATGCCAAGGGGTAATTATTCAACATACATTGCATCATTTCAAAAATAGTAAGACTATATCAGTCAAAAACATCATTTTAATATAAACAATAAAGAATATTTACTTTATGGTGAAAACTATGTGCTTTCAAAAATATAAAGAATTAATTTTTGGTGTATTTCCCCATGAGCTAAGTAGAGGATAAGTATTTTATGACCAGATTATTTTTCAACTAGGTATTTGAATAATTCGAAGGATTTATCCTTGGTATTCATGTACTATACCAATTTTTTGCTTTATTAATCATAATAAAAATTAAATATGTAAATCCATTGACACTAGGAGTGAAAAATTTATACAAATATGTGGCACTATATCTAATGGACTAATTCACCAATATGTACTTATGTCATACAGAGTTCAATGTTGTTTTACAACTAGGTAAATAGAGCATAAAAATTTGATATTAGTTTATGAGGGAATACCTCTTACCATTTTGTGTTAGTTCAGTACAATTAGTTAGTAAAACATGAAATATATATATCTCATGTGCCACAAATTGGCTGACTTTTATATCTAACAACTAGATTTTTCCTTTCTTCATGGAAAACATCAAGCCAAGACATTTTTAGCTACACTTCAAGATCTTGCAATAATTTTTGAACTTATATACTTGTCTCAAATGAGACAATATTTTTTTCATATTATTTATCAAATTAATATGTATGTATAACTAAGTTTAGATCATATGGACTCTATGATCCATGATTAAAAATTTGCTCATAAAATTAGATATATAAGGCTTGTTGAGCTTGTTTGAGATAATACAGTGACTTGATGAGTCTACATAACTTTATTTCTTGACCAAATGCAATAAAATCCTTTGTTAGGGTCATGTAGAGTTATTTTTATAGATATATGTTCATGAAGGGATTATTTGCATCCATCAAATGGGTTTTCCATCTGAATTGAGAATCCATACCAAAGAACATTTTGTTAGTCTTTATCTTGGTTATGAGAGAAAACATTTCCTCATAGTCATTGTATTTTTTTACGTAGCTCTTTGATACAATTATTTCCTTATACTTGTCAATGTTTCCATATAATTTATACTTTATCTTAAAGATCCACTTCAAAAAATGGGCTTATTACTTATTGGAAGATAAACAATATTCCAAGCATATTTACTCATTAATTATTGAAACTCTACATCCATGGCCTCTTTCTAAGGTTTTGAGTGTTAGGACTCATGAACTATTGAGAGCTCAAATTATTTTATAACTGTACTCATAAGGGCCAAATTAACCTCTTCATGGGCCATCCTACAAGTTGTTAGTCATGATGTGGAAGTGTTTTAGACTCCAAATTTTCTTTTTAGTCTTGATTTATAATTTTATACAATGACATGTTGAACAATATTAGTGGGTGGTGCATTTGGAGGACATGCTTAACCATCATCATTTTCATCATCCTAATTGCCACTATCAAACTTATAATTGTTTACACGATTAATGCTTATAGCAGGTTCATGTGTGGAGGGTGGATTGGAATCATCCTTCTCATAAAATATAACATCTTTGATAATTGATAAATTTTTGGTTTTAGGATCCATGATTTTTTAGGAATTTGAATGTTCAATATACCTAATAAATACACATTAAAAATAATTTGCATCCAACTTACTGTAAATGTGCACAATTTTTGTAACCAAAAGCGTGAGGGTGTGAAATTTAAGGATTCTTTCCTGATTGTGCTTCCATGCGAGTGATAAAATTGAGATCCTTTATGGGTTCATGATTGAATAAGTGAATAATTTTTTTAATTGATTCTACCCAATATGGACATGCCAAGGGGTAATTATTCAACATACATTGCATAATTTCAAAAATAGTAAGACTATATCAGTCAAAAACATCATTTTAATATGGACAATAAAGAATATTTACTTTATGGTGAAAACTATGTGCTTTCAAAAATATAAAGAATTAATTTCTGGTGTATGTCCCCATGAGCTAAGTAGAGGATAAGTATTTTATGACCAGATTATTTTTCAATTAGGTATTTGAATAATTCAAAGGATTTATCCTTGGTATTCATGTACTATACCAATTTTTTGCAT